>BQNB010047247.1:0-43237 GCA_026074375.1 Tanacetum coccineum | reverse complement strand
TTGCTGACATAACAGTTTCACTTTTACTGTACAGTAACAACTGCAAACCTTCAATTTGACTGTCATCCAAAAAACGTTGGTACGAAGGAGCAGGGCAATCTTCAGCCAATTCGACGCACATTGAGTAAAAGATTTTATCCAATGCATTGCTGAAAATTTGAAACACCAATTAAAAAACTTAAGCAAATGGAAAGACCGGTTTTTGTGTATGTTTGTAAATTAGTCATGCTATTACTAGTATAACTACCTAGCTCAGTTGGCCACCAAGGGTATCATTGGGTATGTGAGTTCCCCACCAACCCAGGGGCGGATGCACTTAGAAAGTATGGGGGGCGGTGCCCCCCATGATTCGCCAAAAAACATCGGTTTTTAGTGTAATTTTTTTTTTGACCTTTTTATTAAAGTGCACCCCATCACAAAATCAAATTGCCCCCCATACACACACTAAAGTCCAATATTTAACACTTTAAAACCTTAAAATCCTTCATTTTTAAGTGACAATACTCGATTTTTCGTTCCGATCCTAATTTTTATCCTAGTTTTTTCGCCGTATTTTGTTGCTATTGTCAAAAATTTTTTTTTGCCCCCCACTATATAATTTCCTGGTTCCGCCACTGCACCAACCTAGAGGTTGTGGGTTCAAGCCTCGCTGGAGGCATGCATGAAATATATTGTGAGATAGTTAAAAAAATAAAAAAATTGCCGTTCTAAAAAATAACTACCTGTAAAATATGATAACATCAGCAAAAAACTTTAGCTGAACAATTGCAGGAGCAAGTCCTGAAAGATCGTTTGAATCTTGAATTGAAAAAAGCTCATCAAGAACTTCTAGAAGATCCTTATGATAGGAGTTATGCCATAATTGAGCACCGCCCAGAGGATTGTATTGAGCAGTTGAGTTACTGAGTGGATGTTCATTCTCTGGCTTCATTGGTTCTCCACAATGACCCTCCGATTTATATACTTCTAGAATCTTCCGCAAGTTAGCACGGCCGTTGAGGAATAGGGATCCTTTTCCGTATTTATCGAAGTCGCCAGGGGTGGCTTGTTCTGTTGCATCAAGACAGGATATTACAACTTCCTGTATGAGTAAATCTTTCGGTATTATAGACTTGTTTAACACATTGCAGAACATTTTGCCTTTCGTCTGAAGAGAGAAAAGAGTTCATCCACCGAAAGAAGTCTTCTAAAAGTAGCATAGGAACACTACACATGAACTGCCATACAAATGAAGCTTGTTCTTTGGTCGAGAATTGCCGAGTCAACAAAGGAAAGACCTGTTTCATGGCATGTGTTGCATCTCATTATCTCACTTGATACTTTTTTGCTTTCCAAGTTAAGGATTCAAGTCATATCCTTATCTAGCCAAAGTGAAAGCTTAAAGTTTGTCAACTTTATATCACTAATACGTACTACTTTACTAGGTAGAATAATGCTCTTTTAGTGGTGGTAGCGATAGCGGATAACCAATAATTGAGGAGATTATGTCATATGCACTAATTGGTTAAAGCCAGAAATGTATCTAGCGTTTGTAAATGCTTGGGTGTATCGGATTGTGTATTTTTGGCTTGTGCATATGCCTTATAAGCACTTTAATATAGCACATCTCTATGTGTTTTTTATTTTATTTTAAAAAGTGCTTATTTTCTCACAAAATAGGGAATAAGCCAACAATCACTTACTTATCCAAACACTTCAAAAGTACATTTTCTTTTTGAAATGAGCAATCCCAAACACCCAATAACAAATTTGATGTTTCTGATATCTATGATAGCACGCAAGCCCTATAAGCAAGACTATTATTATGTCATACCTGTTCTTCTTCTTTGGCCATGTGTTTGCAGATGCTGGTCTGCAATGTACCGATGAAGTAGACAAGCTCTTGAAATGGCTTGGAATACTTTTTTTAGTTCTTCCTTTTCAAACATTAGTTTGTGGAAAATGGACTCCAGAATATCATTTGTGCTTGTATGTTCTAGTGTATACGCAGACACCACATTCTTTACATGTACATCTAAAGCTCTAAAGATAACCTGAAATTAAACAAAAACGGAAATGTGATTATGAACATCTATAACTATCCCTACAATTAAATGAGTTATACGATGTATAGATGAAAATCAGCTGTACACTTCTAAATCATAATCAAGCCGGCCTCTTCTTAATTAGTAGAACAAAGGGTCAAGTGCACCAAAATGTCACACAATTTAACTTTTTTGTCATTGTATACATCATACTTTGCTGCTTTTTTTTCTTTTCCATATCATCTAACATATATACATATATTTTGATGCTTAGGACATGTGAGATAGATTTGTGTTGTAATATTGTGAGATACTTAAAAATTGCCATTCTAAAAAAAATAAAAAAAAATATTATAATCTGGAAATGTAAGCCATTACTTATATCGCCTCCTAGTTGATTGAAACAAAGTATCACTACAACAGAAATGGGAAGAGGCACGGTCCAAATCCGTTTTCATTTCGTTGCAAACTGCTATTTGCAACGAAATGCGACGCTTGCAAAAAGGCTCCAAGCCTGTTTAACTTGCAACAGCAAGAAAAACATTGCAAAATTGCAACACAAATGCAAATTCTGTTGGGATTACAACTGTTCAGTAACTGTTTGTAACGGAGACATTTTCAACCATTTTTCAACAGTGGATTTGCAATGGTTAAATATTGCAACTGTTAAATTTTGCAACTGCAAATTTTGCAGCAACCAAATTTCGCAACGGTTTTTGCATCTGTAAGCTTTTGCAACAGAAATGACTAAACTTTGCAACGGTTAAAATTTGCAACGGATTTGACATATGTAGACAAGTATGGTTAGAAGTTTTCGCAATCCAAAACTTAACAATTTAACAAATGCTTAAAAAAATCATTAGGAGAAAATGTCATAGAACAACATAATTTGCACTTTCCACTTTGGTCAATTTTGATTCTTGAACGGCAAAATCTGATAATTGTAGATTTATATTACACCTTTGTGTTAGCGACATTTATTTCCCAGTTGAGTTACTTTATTTTCTAAGCTATAGTTCCAAAGTAGGTCTAGTTACTACAATTTCCAAATTTAGATTGTTCCAAAACATATAATCACCAAAACATAGTGGTTAGTCATAGTCATACATTAGTTTATCATCAATGTTAAGTTTCTAATTAAGAACAAAAAATACTGTAAACAGATAAGGGAGAAGCGAACTAACCTCATCTTCCGCAACGGAATGATACCTGTTAACAAGTTTCAAGAACTCAAACCTGCGGCGGAGTTCCTGGATTAAGTCAGGACCATAAGTCCTGCTATCGAGAGCCTCCGCCACAGTACGTCTAAGATCACCAAGCTCTTCACGTAAAGCATTATGAAAATGCAACAACAACAATATAGGAGATTCACGTAACCGGTCACCAGGAATAACAGTTAGTTCAAACGTCTCCTCCGACATTAAAAAGACTTAACAAGCAAATAACCTAGTTATATTAATCTCCGCCGCCTTTTGACGGGCAGAATTCTGTTATTTAACGGCCATAACAGCCGTAAGAAATGAGAAACAAAGGAAGATTTCGACATGGAAGTTGTGGTACATATATTATCTGTCCGGCTGGCTGTTCAAAGGTTCGTGCGGTGTTTTGTTTTTTTTAATGGTTTTTTGTAAGTATTAAATTTGGTCGTATGTGTGTGATGATTGGGACGTTATACCAAACTCGGCTAACGTATATGTTTTCTTATTTTTACCGGCAAAAGTTTTCCACGTTTGTCTGTGGGTTTAATTATTTGAAATCAGATGGCGTTATACATGCTGTACTTTCATGCTACATTCACTCTCCTCACGCTCTTATAACAATTTAAAGTTTTTGTCTAACTCGCTTGTCTTTATTTCATACTGTCGTTTATTCTTTTGATTTTAACAAAGTATACCAAAGACCTCCAACCGTCGAGTAGAAGCTGTAAACAAGAGGACTCAACACCACCAAGAAACTCAACGTACGCTTGATATTATCGAACTCAACAGTCGGTTTACGAAGGAAAGAATAAAAGACGTGCTCCTCCTTTTATAAAGAAGAGGGGCCGACATCCAAGTCTAGACCGACTTGAGAGACTCTTGGCTAACCACCTTATCCAAAGCTATTAAGTTGCTTGCCTTACAAGACAGGCAACCCTTACAAAAGACACGCCCGAGTGACTTACGCACTAAGCCATCGACTAACGAATTCCTAACCTAACTAGAATTGGCAATAAACTCTAAGTCACTATGTTGTAGAGTTCGTGAAGTGTCAAATGCCTAGTTACCCGGCTCTCTTTGCAAAGTCTATTAAACTCCCGATTAATAACTTCAAATCATGATCCGTTCGCACTTTCTTCCCGTTTCTACCTTGTTTGGTTTTCGACCAACTACTTCCACCTCTTGAACTTACCAAAGTTAACGCTTCATGCTTGTGTCTAAGAACATTAACCATTTCCCTTCTAGAGTAATCATAAACAATTGATATAAAGGACTTATAGTTACTCATCGGATGCACCCATAAAGGACTTGGAGATCCGCATGGACAAAGTCTACAACTCCCTTTGTCATATTTTGGTCTCACCCAAAACTAACCCTGGCCGACTTTCAATTCTCACAACACAATTTTCACAGAATTAGAGCTTACCTATACTTTTCTTCCTAAGCACCTTTATTTTCCTTAGTTGATGTAAACCTGCTTCACACATGCGACCGAGTCATTTATGCCAAATTTGTGCAAGACTTTCTTTATCGAACACCGGCTTCACCAGAATCCACCGAGCCAACCAAGTAGTACACACAACTTTTTTCTTGGTTCGAGAAAACACAATCGTAGGACCACCTATACTATGTCATTATGGAATTTCACGATGTGCTCTTCTTTTTCAATAGTACCTAAAGATATCAAATGTCTCTTCGACTCGTGAATGTAAAACATTCTCAACCACAAAAGCCATCTTTAATTTCTTCTTTCACCTTTCATATCCCCGTAATGGCAGCACATTCTCTTTTATTGCATATAAGCATTGTACTGCCATTGAACTCCACAAAGTCACCAATAAAATCTCCTCTAGTTTCATAGGACAATAATCACCAAAATTCATAATCTATTCTAAGAACATGCATCTCCTCACTCATTGTCACAAGTGACTGTTGTCAGTCATAATCCCATGATGTATACCAAGTCTATCTCCAACATCCTTCTTGACAAATTCGTTTGAATTCTTTGTTTCTCTTCGAACAATATTTCGCTTTGTTTGTCTTATGAAAGTAGTTCGGGTCAGGATAATTATGATTCTTTATTATTGTGGTTTGTGCGTGGAGGTACCAGAAAATTCTATAAGCGGGGGCAAAATTAATGAATGCATATACATAAGGTCGGGTCTTCAACTGAAATTTTTTTTGTTCGGGTTAAACCGTAAATTTGAACAAAGAGGGTTTTAGTTTGCACTAAATTTGATCTTAGTGTCATATTCATTTCCATGCAAATACCAAATACGATTTCTTAAATTCATAAGCAAGTAAGCATAGCAATATCACTCTCAAATTTAAAAGACCTTTTCGATGTTTACGTGTTTTTTTTAGTACAAGTTCACTAAAACACTTCATATATATGATTATTATGCAGTAAAATAAACTTAAAAAAATCACCATTAAGTAGAACAAAAGAATGAGCAAAAACAAATGTACTTAATAACACAAAAAATGCAGCACGCAAGAATCGAACAAAGGTCAATGAGAAAGGTAAAAGGTTGCATAACCACTAGGAAAACATCAAACATTTTCTTTTAAAACTACGAACTCTTTCATTTTTATTACGTATTTATATGCAAATATTAATATCATCTTCACAAATTACGCTACTTGGAAAAAAGTTTGTGGGGCAGCTGCCCACACTGCCCCCCATGTAAGACCGCCACAGCGTCAGGTAGATTGAAGTTCTGTTTTTGGGTCATGGTTCGCATTTAAATTCATAGTTTTGGGTCGTGGTGTTAAGCATGATAAATGGTATTTTGTTGGTCAAGGGTCAAAAGACTCAAGGGTTGGGATCGACATTTGGAGCAGGCCGGGTCGATTGTTGGAGCAAGGTCGCTTTGTTGGTGGCGTCTCACTCATACATATCAAGTTATTCTTTAATTAACCGTTCTCACTTTTTGCAGCGACACCACTCAATTAAATTGTGTGACGAGAGTTGTTTGATTTAAAGCTTCGACATGTTACGTCTCAAGAACAAAATGTTATCTAGTAGTTTATTCGCTCTGAGTAGCATCCGATATAATTTCTCAATCGTGCTATATATATAACTTTTCATATTACTTTTTGATCGAGAATATAAACACTATCAGAGTATCACGTTACTGTCATTTTCTTTCGGTCAATAAGATATAATAGGTCTCGAATTCACGAACGGCTCCATCCATGCATCAAAAACACTACTACAAATAAAACTAAGTCGTATTAAATTACTCGACGTGTCGCTAACTTTGGAAATAATCAGAATTTTGTATTTTGCATGTGATTCACGCGCGATTGGTATGCGATTTTATTCGTTCTTCATTTGACAAGTCAATATGTTTTAACCACGCGCTATAAATATTGTGTGTGTTGGCCACGAACTTGTCGTCACGCGATCCACAAGGTCAACAGTCAACACCTTCGTGATTTTCCATTATAACTATTTTTTTACTCATTGATACTCGCATTAAAAAGTTGTAGCGTCACCAAATCAGCATAATCCTTTTGATATTACAGGCATAACAATTAATGATTTTGACAGATCCAATTGTTTACAAAAATAGTAATTGTAAATAGTTCTTTTGAGATCAGACCATTCACCAATAATTGCGTTTCATATGATGTTCAGGTGTTTTTTTGCAAACTGTGATTTTTTTTTGAACGAATCAAGCCTATAATCAATTTTGAATTTTCTGAACAAATTGGATTCGAAGTCTTTCCATCCGTTAACAGCTAAACTTTTAATTATGAGTAAATTGCAAAACGACTTGTCGTATTTTCAAATTGCAGACGCATTTCTTGCCTTTTCGAAAGTACAGGAGCCGTCCTTAAGAAAATCATTTGGTGCGGATATCGTTCATGCCTCAAAGTAGACACAGCTCTTGCCTTTTCGAAAGTGCACGAGCCGTCCTTGAGGAATCCTTTAGTGCGGATATCGTTCATGCCTCAAAGTGAAATGACTAAAATGCCTAAGGGTAAAAAGACAAAGTCTCACTAAAGGTAATTGCATTTATGTCATTTCACTTTGGGTACGGATGATTTCCGCACCAAAGATTTTCTACATGGTGCTTGCATTTTCGAAAAAGGTAGAGACTAAGCTTGCAATTTGGACGGACCATGGGGACAGGCTTCGGCCTCAATCTTTATATACTTTTTGTTTAAAAGGTAAACCAGATGCACATGGTATAGTATTTTGCATGACTTGAGAGATGTATAAATTTTGCAAAAGTAAGACTAGATGTAATGGTCAATAAACTCATTATTTTTACGTCAGCGTCACATCATTAATCATCACACCACTAAACTAACCACCAAATAGACATAGTAGTAACCACCAAACCTACTTTTTCACAAATTTAAATAAAGCTTACATTAAACTTTTGTTGAATTTTAAAAACATTACATTAAAAATGAAAAACATACAAAATTAAAAACATAAACTAATAATATAGATATGTATGTACTTAATATTCTTCTCAGTTGCAACACTTTTTTCGAGGTAGATTACACTCAAGTGATCAACGAAACTCGTATACAACAATTCATCTTCTTGTTGTTGTTTTGTTGTTGGCAGTTGACCATTTGTTGTCGTTGTTGTTCAAGCTTTTTTTCCCATTTTTATTTCCGACCTCTTTATCTCCATAAAGGCATAAGATCGGATTTCTTCATTGAAAAAAAATGACGACTCACGCTCGTAAATTTGGTCACCAACAACTTCACCAATGATTCATCACCACCCGCAGCAGACGATGCCGGTGGAATGGATCATGACGATGTTTTCTTCATCGCTTTATCCATGCCCATTTGTAGAAGTTCCTGCACCTTTTCTGCGTCCACGTAATTGTTGAGATTGTGACCACTTATTCTAACTTCGTTGTGTTGAAAGAGATGGAATTAGATGACTTAAATTTTTCTAGGGCTTGGCTTTTGATTTCTTAAATTTTACAATTTTTGCACCTACTTTAATTTTGGAGCATTTACGCATGAAGAAGTGTGAAAGGTACTCCATAGTAAGTACAATATTGATCAAATTCCTTTTAGAGGACCACCTCATCATCGATTCACCGAATCCAATCTCGTTTCTTCGAACCACATTAGCGCACAACACATAAAATTGAGCAACTTTCGGACGCAAACCCTTTCATTTTTACGCCAATTAAATAGTTGGTATGAACGTCGGTTACCTTCATTCTCGCTCAAGGTAACCTAATACCTGATGTCCATTGATTACGAAGCAACCCTTACAACCCCAGTCTACCTAACCGCTACAGTGTAGCTGTAACACCCCTAAAATTTGGAACGCAGCGGATTACAACATGGGGTGCTACTTCATAGTCACAAAGTGCAAGTTGCAATAACGACATCAAAAAGAGACGTTTTAAAATGAATTTCACATTCGATGCATTAAAATATCAGAGTTACGACAGGTCCCAAACAGTTTTCAAAATAACACACATGTTTGAACATAACATAAGGTTTTAGATAAATTTTTCATCTAATATAAGTAAGAGAAAGCCTTTACAAAACACAGTGTTTTTCAAAAAGATTAAGTTTCATTGAATGTATAAAGTGTAGACTCTCCAAAGTACATATCCGTGCGGCTTCCCTCCGAGCAACATACCTGAAAGACCTGAGATAACATGCGAAAAACGTCAACAAATAATGTTGAGTGAATTCATAGGTTTTATAAGTAAGCAGTGGACCGCAAGATTTCAAGTAATAGTAGACAAATGAAACACATTCATAAGTCAAAAACAGTTATTATTGCCCTAAGCTCATGACACCGAACCTTAACAGTATGCAAACCTCAATAAGGTTTATGCCCCATCAAAAAGTAGGGTGTTCTGCCCAACACCCAAGTATTATTATTTCAAATGTTAAATGCGTCCGTTGGTTGGTATTAGTTGTTGTGTACCCGGACGGGGATTGTCAGTCCCAATAGATCTATTCACAACACCCACGTTTACTTTTCTAAAGCAATTAACGGCTCATGATAAAGGGGACTTAAATGACAGTAGTGGTACTTAGGCAATAATATTCAGGCATAGCATACAGTTTTAGTACTTGCGTCCAAATGTAAAAATAAGTAAAGTAGCATGTATCTCCCCCGTGGAGTTTGTAAAACAAGTAATAAGAAAAGGGGCTATGAACGCACCTTAAGCAACGATGAGGATAGAACAATCAACAACAAGGAGAATGAAGACAAGTAATCTTAGCCGCGACCTAGAATAATGACGCGCTATTATGAGAATGAAATACACAACGAAACGACGCATAAGTTGTTTATAGGGCAAATTATAAAAAAGTGTAGCCAACTTACCACTTTTTTCTATTGTGTGTAGGCAACTATTTTTTTGTAAAAAAATCATTTAACTTTTGAATTTCGAATATTGTGTGTATTTTGCCCACATGTAATGACCAATTTACCCTTCACGGTTAACAGGTTGGTTAAAAAACATAGGGGTAAAATAGTCACCTACTACACACAATAGTCGAAATTCAAAAGTTAAATGGTTTTTTTACAAAAAAAATAGTTGCCTACACACAATAGAAAAAAGTGGTAAGTTGGCAACACTTTTTTATAATTTGCCCTTGTTTATATATAAAAATATATATAATAAAATCCATATGTGTGTATATCTTAAGTTATTTAGCAAAACGTTCCTTTACGATAATATAATATTTGTAATTAAGTCACGCCACTTTTTATGAAGAATTACTATTTTTAAAAAGTTTCTATTTTAAGAAAGTTTCTATGGAAAGTTTAAAATTTCAAGATGTCAATATCGTCTCATAAAAATATTTATTTTCTGATAACACTAACCCACCAATAGTTTTAACAAACACTCTACTTCGATTATTAAGTATATATATATATATATATATATATATATATAGTAGGGATCCAGTGAGAAGTAAATTAAAATAAGAAGTGGTGAGAAGTGACTAAAACCAAACATTTGAGATGCAACGACTTGCATTAGATGCATTTCTATTCATTTAGATGCACCATTTTGAGTTTCGAAAGTTAATTTGATGTGTAGATGGTGCAAATTGATTTTCATGATTTCGACACATGCGGAGGAACAAAAAAACAGAGAACCAGAGGAAATGCGTACTAATATAAAGTATTTAAGACATTAATTGAAAAGCTAGAAAACAATTATGGTGCCATGTATAAGCATCCAAGATTCTAAAGCTAGCATCTAATTTAAGTCGGTGCATCTTGAATATGCGGTTATAGTTACTTAATTATCCTTTCTTATTTTAGTAAATAACTTCTTATTTGATCCTAACTCTTATATATGTGTGTGTGTGTGTGCTATAATTTATTTATTACTTATATTATTTTTTATATATATACTTATATTATAGAGAGAGAGAAGTGAGAGATGTAAACGAGAGAGGAATGAGGAGAGAAAGAGAGATTGAGATCATGAGAAAACACTCATCATGGTTGGAAAAACTAGAAAACCTCTTTTTGGGTAAAGGTTACCCCGATAAGTATATTAAAACCAAAGAAAAGTTAGATGTACAAATAGAATGTGGCTAAGTACCACTTTAACCTTCAGCAAACAACTTGATAAACAATCCATAAAATCTAGAGCTTATGACATGCATAAACTCTTACAACTATAGAAACAAACTAATTGCAAACTAGAACCATAACACAACTAGAAACAAGATAACGCTAGATAGCTCGTGCCGTGAAAGATGAAGACTCTTTGTGCACTAGCGTTGTGTGTTTTTGATCATTATGTTAGCCGATTCATTCTTGACAACATTTGTCTTACATCTTGTGCTTTCATCATCTTCATATTAAGGCAGGAAAAAAGAATTAGAATGAGAGTGATTTATCTTTCCTTAGAATGAATTACAGACGTCTTTCATGACATAGGTGTCGGTTTTGAGATGTATAACATCCGCACATAAGTTTAGTTCCTTATGTTGGTGCACTTTGTAGTCGCTTTATGGCCCATATCTAGACATTATGTTTGAACCTTGAAGGACCAGTAAACTGACTCGCGCTAATTAGTAGCTCTAGAATCTACACTTTCCTCTTTCTTGTTTACACACCGTTTGGAAACCATCATTAGTCTTCTCAGCATGTAGGGGTAATTAACATTAGAAGTAGCAACAATACGGAGGATACCTCTCCACTACTTTTTTGGGCACACAAATAGTCATGAACATGACTCAAAAATCTTACATGTATCTCCTTTGGGCGACGCTCCATTCATACTCTTACACGCATGTTTCATTGGTATAAATTTATCCTCATGAAAGGATGTAATACCAATAGTAACTAACATCACGAGATCCAGCCTTGTATTTACCTCAATTTAAGACATCCGTGAGCAAATTACTCCTACACACGAATCAGATTGTAACAGGGAGTTGTGTATGAATCAAGCTATAACAAGGTTTAACCAATGAACGTGCAATTAGACTCTTAATACCATCCTCTTTAAAAACTTAAATAGGAAACATCATGCAATTTAACCCATATCGATACGAGTCAATTACGTGCTTTGAGCAATCTAGTATCCATTGGACCATTTCGTGGAGAATGTGATCGAAGATTTACGAATTAACCAAGGACCACCTCCGGGAACAAGCTACTAACCAGCTCGGGAATCAATTTACAGAAAAAGAAGGGCTTTGGAATTCATTATATCCTTTTCGCCATTGTTTCGCCTACGTTGTCTAGCAATTATTATTAAAACAAACCGGAATCGCCATTCCTCTTTACAATAATGTAGCATAATAGAGTTGTGTTCAAAGCGAGTACTAACTCTTTTCAAAAACTTTACTGAGAATTGAAGATGTTAACCACATCAAATACTGGGATCTTTGTCCAAGGTTTACGAAAGTTAGTAATTAAACAGTTGGTTGATCCTTTGCATGCGTTCCACCCGCAATCTTCCAGATAGGATGTTTGGTGTCCCTTGTTGATGTCCACTGACTGAACGATAGTGTCAATAGGTATTGTGGATCATCAACATAAGATTAATTGATCATCAACATACGAAACCTTACAAGGGATAAAACATCAGCTTTATTAGACAATCTTAATTGAATTTACATATAGAACTAATGCTTCCAGGTTTCCATACGTTCTTCATTAGTCAACTCAGATAATAAACCATCATGGTTATCGGCATCATTATTCTTTAAATTAACTTTTGAAGTCACCCACAGTAGTTAATGGAACTCTAAAGTTACGGCAAACAGATAACAATACTATACAGTTATCGGCGAACGTAAATAATAGTAGTTCGGAGAAACCAAAGGAGAAGATGTATGAACCTTTTGGACTACTTCTAAGCTGTTTTACCCTACACCTAGCAGGCACCATTATCCAAACGTTAGTACCATTATCACTTGGATTCGACATTCTCTGAATGCAACAAGCATGAAGAACGAAACACATAAAAAACCCTAAACAAAGACAAAACTAAAAGATCATACACAGCAGCTATGAGATCACGTCTTTCCTCATCATGGAAAATCACTTTGAAGGAAAGCAATATATAAATACACGTAAGGACTATCTGACTTCCATAATGATAGTTCGATAGAATTAATAAAGACCTAAAGAACAGAAAAACACCAAACACTTAACATAAGAGTCGCTCCCTAATCTTTAGAGAATACATCAATCAAATAAGAAAACTTGTTAAATTCTTTATTAATCATAAGATTAACCAGATTAAACATGAGTATTATATGATATTCGGATCAAGATAAGGAGAGATAATGCAGATCAGAATTGATATACATAGGGATGGGATCATGAGAAAACCTCATTTATGTGGAAAACCTAGAAAACCACTTTACAACCGTTGGATCATGCATCCCTTCCCTTCCCTTTTTTCACACCAAACTACAGGGACCAGATTGTATATACTCTCATTCTTTAAGGGAGAGTTTTGTAAATTCACACCTTTCATATATAATGCTTAATTTTTTTTCATTTTTCTTTTTGTTCTTTTTCTTAGTTTACACACAAATAGTTTTCTCTCAATTCCATATTATCAAATCGAAGATTTCACAAAATAAAATTCATTAAATAACTCATCTCATCTCGAATTCATGTCGTGATATCTGATAACATATCGTGCTATCGGATCCATGAAATCACCTCATCATAATTTATCAAATCGAAGATCAAATTAAGGTATGTAACTGATTTCGATTATAGTTTTGTTATTTTTATTACTTAGAATTAATTATATATGTGATTGTTGTGATTTATCTATACAAATTTTTTATTCATATTAAGTTGGGTTTTTGTTTTTATAAAACTTGATTCGGTAATCATCATCTTTGTTTATAGATGTATCGATTTTAAGAGTTTATCGACATAATTCATTGTATAGAATAGTTATTTTGAAACGAAATTGATAAATAAATACATGGAAAACATGATTACAAAAAGCTATACACCAAGTGTTTGATAAAATGTCTGAATGGGATTTTATATCTGCGATGCCCTAATTTTACACTATGATGCCCTAATTTTCCATGAGTGAAGTGCGTTTGAAGCCTTCTAGCACGGCGAGAATCGAGGACGTGAAGTTCGTCATCAAAATGTTACTTTTATTAGTTTTATGAGTTTTGTGATATGATGAACTATATTGATAAGTTATTTTAAGAAAATTTGAGTAAAATAATAAATGCAAATCGTGTTTATAAAAACTGCACAAAACGTGTTTGATATAATGTCTCAATGAAATTTATAACTAAGATGCACAAATTTCATATTGTAAAGCAAGAGAAACATTTTCCAGATGGTATAATGATAAGCTTCACTTTATACAAATATGTCGAGAATTGAAGATCGCACCACGTATGATTGACAATGATGTGGTTGTGGACTAAAAAAAAGTTGCACCACATTTGTTATTAGTAGTATTATATTTAGCATCTAGTCACTGTTTGTGATCCTGTTACTTCTTTTAATTCTAGATTTACCTATAGTGCTTGTAGATCTCAAATTGTTGGGTATTTTTTTAATACTTTTACTGGAAACATGATTTCAAAGATGTGAATGAGGTTTTCCCTCTTCATTTTACCCGAGGAGGGCACGTGACAGTGGAAGCGTAAATAATGTGATTTATGTTCCTGAAAAATATAAACTTAACAACAACACATGGCCAATCTAAAATGTTTTGATTTTTAGGTCTATTTAGTAGGAAATGTGAAGTATTTGTTGCATAGCAGTAACTAGGCGAAAATCCGCAAAGTGATGTCTCAAAATAACGCCGTGCGTTCACATTGCAATTTATCTGCCATATGTCGGTCGTGGGACTGGTTTGGACTGAAAGCAATAAAGAACTTGATTTAATACTATGAACTATGTTTTTCAAGTTCCTTATTGCAATTTATTTTGCGATCTTTGCATGTCTATGTAATGTGTTGCTGTTTCTGATTTTAATGGTTAATTTTTTTTTGACAGGATGAAAAGATTGATCTTGTCGTCGGGACTTATACAGACGATGTGAGGGTTGATGAAATCCCTTGTATGAACGTAACTGCCTTGAGGTTTACCGAGACTGCTAGAGCAAGGATTGAGAAGGCAGGAGGAGAATGTTTGACCTTTGATCAGCTTGCTCTTCGAGCTCCTCTTGGACAGAACACCGTATGTTATATTTCTCTGATTATATTAGCTTTTATCGAGTCACATTCTTTTTGCTATGAATGTTACTCTTTTGATAAAGAATGCTTACTAATTGAACTATTTACTTGATATTTTTACTCATCTTAAGCCCACTATAAAAGTTTTAGGGCTGGTCAAATGTAGCTGAAGACCTTAAAAATGCTATAATTCGTAGTGTTGATGGCTGAAGATATTGGATTTTACAGGCTCCCATAGCTCCCCGTTTTTCCAACTATTTGCAACCATAACATGGTTTTACTAAAGTATAATCACGGAATCATTTAATAAGCTTTAATATTTACGATCCAAAGTTGGTTACAACTCACAAAAAAGTTTTGCATGATGTACTAAGAATACAAATGGTGGTTTCTATTATAGCTGTTTTCACTGGCTCGATTTATCACAACTTTTCTATGTGAGGTCTTATCTATTTGTGGTACCTTATAATCTGTTATGTGCATGATTTGATGTATTTAATTCTGCATGAATTGTTTTGTCTGTTGCAACCAGCTGCATGCCCTCCATATTGTTGTTGACAATGTTTGTGCAAGTACCACTCTATATTTTCTTATGCAGGCTTTCTCGTCATTTTTTATGTGTTTTGTAGCTGACTTACTGTGGAAACTTATATTAGATTGGGTTGAGCTAACAGGACTAGTTTTCTAATATGTTTGTTGGATGGTTGGTTTAGGTTCTTCTTAGGGGCCTGAAGAATTCTCGTGAGGTAGTTAGGCACTTTGGTAAGGCTCCTGGTGTACCACACAACCACACTAAGCCGTATGTGAGATCAAAGGGAAGGAAGTTTGAGATCTGGACCTGTTAAGATTTGTTGTTATATGTTTTCTAGTAAACCTTTAGTTCCGTTTTGCGTACTTCCCATGACTGAAAAATTTGTTGTTAACATCCATAATTTTTTGTAATGAAATTCGAGATCTGGACCTGGTTAAGATTTGTTGTTATATGTTGATGTCTTTGTGGTAGTTGATTTGGTTTCTTGAAGCATGTACCTGATCATGAGCATAATTTAAGATACGATGTGTCTTGTACTTCATAGCATTCATTTAGATTGCTAAATTACCTTTGGTGCTGAAATGACACAAACACTCGTAATTGCATCTGTTTGTTGCTAACAGAACCATGTATTGTTACACATGTTTTTTTTCGCTAACCAATGGATTTTAATATTTTGGTCAACTCATTTGGGATTTGAACTCATCATCACAAAGACTCAAACCATATAAAGGTCTCTCTTTTTAAGAGGATGGCGACATCACTTCAGGGTCGGTCGTTTGCACCTAACGGAATTGAACTTGAGATATCGATAATCAAGTCTTTTTGCCACCCCTGAGTGGTTACATGTGTTACACATGTTACTAATTTCTATTCTCTCATCTATGTTTATGCCCAAGCATTTTTAAGCTTCAATTCGTTTATAATGAGTATGTTATATAATTGACATGTGAAACATCAAATGTTGCATCATAAAACGATTCATTGGATATAGAAACCACATTACATCAAGAACATGTCTTATACAAAACAAACATATACATTATACTGAACAAACAAATGCCTTAAATTTAACAAACATATGCCTTAAATTTAACAAATAAATGCTTTTAATTTATCACATATGCATTAAGAGATTCACTAAAATAATCAAACAGATGCCTTAAACTAAACAAGCACATGCCTTATACTAAACAAACATATGCATTAAACTGAACAAACAAATGCCTTAAATTTACCAAACAGATGTCTTAAATTTAACAAACAAATGCTTTTAATTTATCACATATGCATTAAGAAATTCTATTCACCGAGATGCCTTAAACTAAACAAGCACATTCTTTATATTAAACAAACATATGCATTAAACTGAACAAACAGATGCCTTAAATTTAATATACAAATGCTTTTAGTTAATCACATATGCATTAAGAGATTCACACAGATGCCTTAGATTTAACAAACAGATGCCTTAATGTATTCACAGAGATGCCTTAAACTAAACAAGCACATGCCTTATACTAAACAAACATATGCATTAAATGAACAAACAGATGCCTTAAATTCAACAAACAAATGCCTTAAATTTAACAAAGAAATGCTTTTAATTTATCACATGCATTAAGAGATACGCCTTAAGATATTCACACAGATGCCTTAAAATAAACAAACAAATGCCTTAATGTATTTTCACCGATGACTTAAACTAAACAAGCACATACGTTATACTAAACAATCATATGCACTATAATGAACAAACATATGCCTTATATTTAACAAACAGATGCCTTAAATTTAACAAACAAATGTTTGTAGTTTATCACATATGCCTTAAGATATTCACACAGATGCCTTAAAATAAACAAACAGATGCCTTAATGTATTCCCATAGATGAATCAAACTAAACAACCACATGCCTTGTACCAAACAAACATATTCATAAACTGGACAAACAAATGCCTTAGAATTAACAAACAAATGCCTTAAATTTAACAAACAAATGCTTTTAATTTATCACATATGCATTAAGAGATTCACTATAATAAACAAACAGATGCCTTAATGTATTCACAGAGATGCCTTAAACTAAACAAGTACATGCCTTATACTAAACAAACATATGCATTAAATTGAACAAACAAATGCCTTAAATTTACCAAACAGATGCCTTAAATTTAACAAACAAATGCTTTTAATTTATCACATATGCATTAAGAAATTCACACAAATGCCTTAAAAAAAACAAACAGATGCCTTAATCTATCTTACCGTAGATGCCTTTGTAACTACAATTGTAACATGTTTATAACTTAACAAAATATGCTCGTTCTAATGAACATATAGATGCCTTAAATTAAACAAATAAATGAATTTTAATTAATCAATATGCATTTAAGAGATTTCACACAGTGATGTGCTTAGATTTTACACAAACAGATGACTCACGCTTAAGTATTCATAGAGATGCCTTAAACTAAACAAGCACATGCCTTATACTAAACAAACATATGCATTAAATGAACAAACAGATGCCTTAAATTCAACAAACAAATGCCTTAAATTTAACAAAGAAATGCTTTTAATTTATCACATGCATTAAGAGATACGCCTTAAGATATTCACACAGATGCCTTAAAATAAACAAACAAATGCCTTAATGTATTTTCACCGATGAACAAACATATGCCTTATATTTAACAAACAGATGCCTTAAATTTAACAAACAAATGTTTGTAGTTTATCACATATGCCTTAAGATATTCACACAGATGCCTTAAAATAAACAAACGGATGCCTTAATGTATTCCAATAGATGACTCAAACTAAACAAGCACATGCCTTGTACCAAACAAACATATGCATTAAACTGTACAAACAGATGCCTTAGAATTAACAAACAAATGCCTTAAATTTAACAAACAAATGCTTTTAATTTATCACATATGCATTAAGAGATTCACAAAAATGCCTTAAAATAAACAAACAGATGCCTTAAAATATTGTAAGCTACGCAATCTCAAAATCCAATTGATAATAACTTGGAAGTTACACAATCTCAAAATCAAAAAAAAACAACAATGCCACATGCTGACATAACACACTAAACTGAGACACTTAAACTAAAACTTGCATACGAGTTTAAAATGACAATCATCATCATCATCAACCTTCATATTGTGCTGCTTCTTTACAGGTGGAGGTTTGACATCGGCAGATGAGTTTTGCACCTTTCTTTTTGCTGCATATCTATATACTTCTACCGCATCTTCTGGATTTTAACACAGTATGTTATGTGGTTGGGTAACGAGTCAAACAGGTACTTCGGCGTCAAATTGTTAACAGATGCACCAATCTGTTAGAAAGATGCACCAATCTTTATTAAAAAGGTATAAAAATTACCTGGTTCCAATATTAGTAAGACCTAAATAGGCAAATGATCTAAAATACAGATTAGGCATACGCTCGTAGAATTAGGATGTGTACAAAATAGGCACTATATGATCCTGAGCCGTACCAAATTAAACTGATAATCTAATGCACTCTTTTAGCATATGTCCCTTTTCATGATACCCTGATGCCTTCAAACATTATTACATTGACACCCTAAAACAGTTTTGAAATGATGCCCAAAATCATTTTTGAACTGATGCCCTAAACCATTAACAAAAAATTCCTTAAATAAACAAAGTGATTTCATAATACAACATTCAAACATATGCCCTAAACAAAAAAATAAACATATGCCCTAATTTTTTCATTTCATTCTCCAATCTCACACAATTATGCCCTAATTTTGTCACTTGTTGCACTAACCACACATTCCTGATGCGCTACTATACACCAAACAGATGCCTTAATCTATCTTATACATACACATACACATTCTATAAATTTATCGTCATTAACTGATACAACTATATATTTAATTTTTTATATACCTATTCTATAAACAACACAAAAAATTAACACAGATTCACAAAAATAAGACAAAAAAGTCAAAAATTCTGTAACTTACAGCATTTAAATGCAATTTGTAAGCACTTACGAGTTGAATCTAGCTTTGTGACTATTTTTTAAAGATTGGATTACAATCCTCACGCTTCAATTCAATAGAACCAATGTGTAAAAACTTACCGTTAGTGTTTTGAATAATGGAGATGATGGTGGCGATAGAGATGGTGTCGGTGATTGAAATGGTGGCGAAGATGGAGATGGTGGCGGCGATTGAAATGGTGGCGATGGAGATGGTGGCGGCGATTGAAATGGTGGAGACGATGTAGATGGTGGCGATGGAGATGGTGGCTATGGAGATAGTAGTCACGTTCTGTGTATGATCTGTAACCCTTATTTCATTAACCCTTTTTTTCTTTCACTCTGAAGTTTGAGACCTTTGCAAAATCTACCATGTAGTTTTGTTTTCTAGGTTTTCTACGAATATTAGGTTTTCTCTAGAACCCATCCCTATATATATATAATATATTATATATTATATATTTTTATGCCGAAAAAAACCAAAACTTACTATTTTGAGACATGACCAAACGCACCCTAATATTACACTAATCATAAGATAATATTCGATAAAGTTTTACAAGCTTAAACGGACTCAAAAACGCTCATAACCCATTTTTGACTAAAATTCAGCAAGTATACTTTGACTTTATTTTTTCAAAAAAATACCAACTTTGACTCAAATTATCACTATCGTCTAGCATTTTCAAACCGAAATCCTCGCAAGTCATATGTAAAACGTCATTTTGAACAACTTTTATGTTTTGCCCGAAAGTCGGTTCAGACCAGAAAAGGTCCGAAACCTCATTTGAAAACTGTATCAGATTATTAGGTACTAAAAACAATGATGTCATTTTTATATAAAAAAACAAAACTGAAATTTGACCAAAATCACCTTTATTCTGCACTTTTAAGCCAAAACAGGCCAGAAGGCATCCGAAACGACCCATTTACAGTCTGCGCAGATTATGCACTCTTATAAAATTATGCAGAAAATTATATATAAAATTTCAAACTTTAGATCGCCATAAAAACTTCGTTTTTAAGAGTTACGGGACGATCCTTATATCAAAACGATCGTGAGAACAAGCTCTACCATATTTTAAAGCTTAAACTTAATAAAAATATTTTTACAACACCCTTAATCTACCTTTTTATTTTCTGCATAAAATATACTTTTTGACACGCCTCAAAACTTCATCAAAACTCCACCAAACTTCACAAGCTTCGCAAAAATCTACCTATCCCCATCATCTAACTTATTATCAACAATTTATACATCAAAACTAACCTAACACACTAATCATATAGATTCCAAAGTACCAAAATAAATAAATGAATGAGTATATCCAAAAACATATATGAAAAGGTATTCAAATACTTACTATAATCACTAGGAATGCAAGATTAACATTTTATGGTTCACCCTTTTTGTTTTCCTTGTGGTTCGAACCAAATAGCAACCTTAAATACCAAAACCAAAGCTTGTATAAATCCTACAATCTTGTTAATCACCAATAAACAAAACCCTTAACCCTTGTTCTTCACCAAAATCCAAAGAAAAACCCTAAAATCATCAATCTTGATCAAACCCTTGCATGTAGATGTTTTAGGTAAAGTAGTAGTGAATAATGTAAGAGAAATTTTTGGTGATGGTGGTGGTTGGGTGGTGCGACGCAGCCAACAAGGAGAAGGAGGGATGAGCAATTTTTTTCTACCTAACTTTGTTACTGTGTTTTTGTTTAGATACAAGGGTGGAGTGTTTAATAGAAAAAGAAACATGCAGGGTAATCATGAGATACTGTCTGGGAACCAAAATTTTTAGATCGAGTGTGCTTGTGGGCATGGGTAGGGCGGCAAAGGGCTAAGGGTATGATTGTTTTATATTTTTTTTAAAAATTTATTTAGTGTGAGTATTGTGTAAAAATAATAAGTGAAGGTTATATAAAAAGTAATGTATTTGGTTTAAATGTGCGGTTTTTAGCAAGGTTCGACCAAGAAGAAAAAATAAAAATTAAACTTTTTACTAAATAGAATTTATAAATTCCTCGGGGTAAAATAATGAAATATTGAGTTACGATAAACATGTAAACGAGAAATTAGCTAAAAACAGCTCAATTTATAGTAAACGCAGAAATTACCAAATCGGTAAATAGTAAAAATAAAATTTATTACTTACTTAAAATAAAATAAGAATGAATTATTTACCTGAATTTACGAAGTATTACAGTAGCATAGGCGGAGGGTTGATCGTTCCTAGGGGAATAGTGAGGTAGGCTCGTACAATATGACAAAATGATCTAAAAGAGTTAAGGAATAATGTTTTTGGTATTTTTGTGTTTTAACTAGGGTTTTGAGGATTTGAATTTAAAATTAAAATGCAATTGAAAGTAAATTTGTGTGTAAACTATATGATGGAAAAACGTATTTATCTATTGTGCACTTCTCCTTATCATTAACTAGCTATGTCTATTGAATCTGTCACATCTTAATTGGTGGTTATGGAAGGTATACTTAAATTAGTATAGTGTCTTGTTCCAGCTCCTAAACCATATAATAACTAGCCTAGTGCCTTGGTTAAACTCCTATAACTAATTATTATGCATTATTTATCAGTATTGTTAATGTCTCGCAGTCCGGCACCGCTCTACGGTCGCTATGTGTTGCATATAAACTAATCAAAGAACCCTAGCTGACTCAACATGGCCAATAACCTAAGCAAAACAAAAGGTTTATGTGTTTCTTAGTCCGACAATTAACAGTTATCACATGATTATCACTATTGAATATCTAATCAATTCGCAAGCAATAGATAAACACACTCACCAACATGAAATCAATAAACACAACTAATTAACTATAAATTTTAGGCAATCTAGGATAAACACTAAAATTTATAGCCTACCATAGCATACGAAGAACAAGTAAAAGACACAATCAAGCAAACACTGATAAAAATGATCGAATAATTAATGAATAAACTTATCTTGATGTTATACTTGAGTTACAATGAAGAAAACGGTTGAAAGGATCATAAAAATTGGCTAAGGTTTGTGTCCTAAAGTTTTCCTGCGAGTTATGAAAAATTACAAAGTGTATACATGAAACTGGAGATGACAGCGTCAAGTTTTAGGGCTGATGACATCAATTAGCCATAGTCAAATTAAGGTTTTTCCACTGAATCGGGCTGACGGCTTCAAGTTGCGGAGGTAAAGGTGCCACGACAACGAGGTGATGACGTCAAGTAGAGGTAGATGATGTCGTCTAGACACACTGCTCGGTCATAAAAAAATATGAAAACCTCACTTTCTAAGCACTTTTGGTAACGATATCAGCTAAGGTGGTCACGATTTTAAACTTTTATCTTTTTCTTCCTAAATTCATCCAAATATGAGCCTAAACCACGTCCAATCCAGCACATGCATAGACTTTGACCTAAAACCAAATATGAAGGATTTTAAGACAAAGTAAACACAAAGTGAGGCCAAATGCACAAAATCATAAGGCACATGACCCATTAAGCTATTTAACACTAAATACAAGTAATAGATTGAGATTGGTTTGGAGGTGGTGATTAAGAATCGTGGTATGTTTGTGGTGATTTAAGATCGTGGTACATTCGTGGTTGATAGATACGTTGTTGTTATTAGTGCATTTTGTGGTTGATACATAGGTTGTTGTTGTTGTTGAGGTGCGAATGGTGGGTTTTGGTATTATTGTTGTTGGTATTGTGTTTATAATGTTTCATAAACAAAAATTAGGGATCGAAAATTAATTGCGGTGAGTGACTGAGACGAAAATTTGAATAGGGTGTTTTGACGTTTTGTTGTCGACATTGTTTTGGGGTTTTCTTTTTATAGAGTGTTTTGAGACATTTTGAAAGTTGTAGATTAAATAAGATTTGAAGTTTTTAATAAAAATTAAGGGGTGTGGGGAAATTTATAGGTAAATAAAATGATTAGTTTTAATTTTTTTGATTTATCTCGATATTTAAATTTTTAGCCGTTAGGGAACTTTTTGCACATAAACCATTAGGTTGTCTGCACCACCAAACCATAATCAAAAACCCGCCACCACATGTGGTGGATTGAGGTTGTAACAACAGAGCGCGCACGAAACGCCACCACCACCGAGTGGTTTGATGACCATTACCCTCGGTTTAAGAGGTTAATAGAATTTAAAAAGTTTATTAAAGTAATATCAGATTACCTAATGTTTGCCATTTTTAATGGGTATGGTTATCTATCCCAAAAATTAAAATTTTACCCATTCCTCCATTTATTAAATAACTTTACTTTTATGTTTGTGAAAGCAGGAACATATTTTTTTTAAAACCAAAAGAAATTGATTTTATGATAATTTATACATAATGTTGGCATAGAAATCACAACTCCATACACCCGTAAGTGTCAAATGATTATTCACCAAAGATCAGCCTCAAGTAATGTTTAGTTGCTTACTGCTAAATAAAGAAAGTTGGAACTAAAACCCGAACCTGATTTAATACTGATTTAACTAGATTAATAGATAAAATTTATAATAAAGTACAATATTAATCAAGGGGATAATACATACAAAAAAGCACATCCAAACACCCTGCTAACCACAGAATCGAACACTCTGTTCAGACTGTGCAGAGCAGGGTATCTAGTGCCGGATCAACAAAAAGTCTTCACAAGATGCAGATATTGATGAATAGGAGTATGTACAAGTGTAATAGAATGTAGCTGTAGAATTTGTACTATATCTAGAGTAGTTAGAAGTTAGTTAGAGTTTTCCCGCCTTATTTCAGTATTTAAATATTGTAACCCTCACACTTGTAATTTGGTTGCTTCAATAATACAATTCACACAGTTATTCATTTCTCTTATTTTTTAATATGGTATCAGAGTTTCACCACCACAAACTGTGGTGAACTGCTCATGAGAACAACCCTAACAACTTTTTTCCGATGATTCAACAAACTTTTTCCACCACAACTAATTCTCCAGCCAAATTTTCTACTCAAAACCACCATCAAAACCCCTACAATCTATCATTAAACCACCACAAATCAACATCTAATCAATCACAAACCACAATAAACCACTACACCATAAAATTATGCAATCAATAATCATTTCACTCATTTCAATCACTCAAATCAACTAGAATTCTGTTTCAAATCAGTTACAAATTTGTTATCATTTCCAACTAACTTTCTTCATCAAAAATGGTGACATCAAGTTCTGAAACACTCAATACAACAACATTCCTACAAGATGACATCAATTCACCACATCACCCTTTGTACTTTTACCCAAATGATCATCTAGTCTTGTTATTGATTGCTAAGAAACTCAATAGATCTGATAACTATGGAACATGGAAGAGATCCATGTTAATTGCTTTAAATGCCAAGAATAAACTGAAATTGATCAATGGAGAATATAAGGAACCACCAATAACATCACCTCTTAGAGCTTATTGGGAAAGGGCCAATGACATGCTCATTTCTTGGATCTTGAAAATTGTTTCTGAACAAATTGGTAACCATATCACTTTTGTTAATTCTGCGTCTGCTTTATGGTCTGAGTTACAAGAGCATTATTTACAGTTTGATGGTCATAGAAGCTACCAATTAGCTAATGAGATTGTTGACTTAAAATAGTCAAACTGTACAATAGAGGTTTATTATCACAAACTTAAAGGACTATGGGATGAATTAGATGCAATTGAGGCACCTTATGCATGCACTTGTAAGTGTACTTGTGAGAATGGGAAAGAGAATGGTAAAAGGGAACAAAGAAAAAGATTATTATAATTTTTGATGGGATTAGATGATTGCTATACTAACCGTAGGGGACTGATCTTACTCATGCAACCTTTACCTCTTGTGGCCAAAGCATACAACATGCTAATACAAGAGGAGAAACAAAGAGATGCTCCCAAGCATCAACCTATCACCACTCCCATAGCAGTCAATACATTCAGGAACACACACATACCTTCACAAAGAAATAACAATCCAAACACCTTTATGACAAACACTCTTGCCGAAAGAAGAAGCACATTTAGAAAAGGAATTTTCTATGCTTACTGCAAGAAGGAAGGTCATTCCAAAGACGAGTGTTACAAGCTGCTTGGATATCCCCCTGGTCATCCATTACATAAAAAATACCAGCCACCATCTCAAAGAGGAAGATCAGCTTACAAGGGAGGAAGGATAGTTAACATGGTTGTAGGAGACACTTTGCCACCAATTGACACCTCTTCTCAGCATTTCACTCTACTTGATCAGTGCTCAACTTTAAATTCCTCAAGTACCACAGAAGCTCAAGTTCATGCTAGGATGGATCAGCTGCAGAACTAACTCAACCAAGTTATAATGATGATGCAGAACCCACAGACTGAACTTTCTGGTATAGCTCCTCATGTGGCAGGTATTCTCTCCTTCAGTAGCAATGTTAAAATTCCAAATAAGATAACTGGTATTCATTCTTTTAATTCTATTGCTAAGATATACTCATTCATTGCCTCTAACATTACCAAATCATACTTCATATGGGTAGTTGACATTGGTGCCACTGATCACATTTGTATATCTTTAAGCATAATGCATAATATCACTAAACTCACCACACCCATCATTGTTTACTTACCAAATGGCCAATCCACTGAGGTACACTACACTGGTTCAGTTCACCTTAACACCAAACTCACTATCCATGATGTATTCTACATACCCAATTTCACTTAAAACTTAATCTTAATCAGCAAATTACTATACAAAGTCATTTTTTAGTCACTTTCACCTCTGACAAATTTATGTTTCAAGGCCATGATGAGAGCAGTACCTTTAGCACCCTTCATGGTGGACTCTATCTCTTACCTTTAACTACAACTTCAACTCCACCTTCTTCAACTGTTCTGGCATCAATCAGCAACTCACACCTCTGGCACACAAGACTTGGTCACACCCCAATCTCAACCATTAAGAAAATCTAAAACATTTCTCTTTCTTCTTGTAATACAGAACACACTTGTACAGTTTGTCCTTTAGCTAAGCATCATGTTTTACCTTTTTCCACTAGTGTTTCACATGTAAAATCACCATTTGAACTTCTTCACTTAGATGTATGGGGTCCTTACAGACATCCCACAATCAATAAATGTACATATTTTCTTACAATAGTTGATGATTTCTCAAGAGCTATTTGGACTTATTTACTCCCTAGTAAACATCATGTATTCACCACTTTTCAAACATTCCACAAATCTATTGAAACACAATTTCAAGCTATCATAAAAATAATTAGGAGTGACAATGGAACTGAATTCCTCAACTCCTCTTTCACAACTCATCTTCAAAAATATGGAATTACTCACCAAACCTCATGTTCTTACACACCCTAACAAAATGCCAGGGTTGAAAGAAAACATAGACATTTTCTTGACATGGCAAGGTCCATACAACTCCAATCTCACTAATAACGCTCAAATTATACATGTTTCTATATGCGTTATCTATACTTTTATGTATATTTGTTGGTTAATAAAAAGAACTTTCGGTATAGAATATAATATATTTGTCATTGTAGGTTCATGTGATGTGTCGTGGAATAAAACGGAAGAATACACGAAGATTTGCAGCTTAAACGAAGAAATAACTCGAGTTGAATGTTTCACGACGCATGTTCACTGTTTTGGTCATAACTCGGTCATACGAACTCCGTTTGACGCGATTTTGGCGGCCACGCGAAGAGAATTCAATTATATATAACTTTGAAAAAGACCAAGTGCTGAAAATGCACCAAAATCGCCGTACTTGCAAATAAGTGCGGCGCACTTTAGCAGCATTTATGAAAATTTTCCACCGCCTCAAATGTGCGGCGCACAAATAAAGATGCGCGTCGCACTTTCAGTATAATTCATTAAAAACATGAATTTAGCCTCAAAATTGACCACATTCATCCTTTTCTTGGTCCCCAAGCAAATTTTACCCTATAAATACCCCCTAAAACTCTACGGAAACACACACCAACACATCTCTAACACACACAACCACTACATCACTTTGGAGAGGAGGAAGGAATGGTGATGTAGGATCCCTAGATCATTCCATGGAATAAGCACAAGATCAATGGCACAAAAGATTTAAACAATGAAGAACTTTTGATTGAAAGAAACAAAAAGTTGCTACAAACCCTTAATATGAAAAATGAAATGGAGAAGCTAACCTAATTTTGACTAAACTAGGTGTATTTATACTAATAAGGATTTGCCTTTGAGGGCTTTCTTTTTGGGCTTTTTACATCTTGGCCCTTATACATAATAAACATTAAATAACATAGTCTTTCGAGCTAGACTTTTGTCTTGTAACTTCGAGTGACCGAAGCTTCTTTGTTTGGGTCCATTTATGTGATCCTAACAATCTCCCCCTAGATGAGGTCATGAGAAGCTCACTCGTGCTTGTCTCTTTAGCTCGTTGTTGATAGGGTACTTCACTTGTTGTGCTTCGGTAATTCAATCTTTAACACCTTGATCATGATCTTCAGAACTTGATGTGATGACTTGATCTTGATCTTTGACTTGTTTAAGCTTTACTTCTTTGAATTACTTTGTGATCTTCTTTCACTTTGACTTTGCCATACGCTGATCTTTAGTCTCACATGCTCATATCTGTTGGAATCTTTGAAAGCTTTGATGATGTCTCTTCTTCCAATCATTGTAACTTTTAGAATTTGAAGAAGACATTGATTCTCAGAGATTGTGCGGAAGCCTTGTATGAAAACTTTCTTGATTACTTCAGATACTGTGGTATGGATATGAGCACATGTCTTGCATCGGAAACTTTGAGTCGTCATTCGCTATGATAGAACAATTTAGTCACCAACAAAAACATTTTGTTATGTAAAATCCACTTAATGTGTTCTAGAAAAAACATTTTGTGAACACACAAGGTTTTATATTTTGAAGGGACCGAGTATAGACGATACTCAATCTGGTCGGTTACATTAACCTCTGATTCCGTGAGGATCAATGATTACAGTATGAATACTGCACCTGTGATCAGATAGATTCATTCAAAGAACCTTCTTGACAGGTTTTCCGGCACGTGACAAGCTAGTTCCTCTAATACCTAAGTATCAGATTCCCTAATGTTCGCCGTTCTCTAGACCAGATGTCCGAAGACTAACACACTATAAGTATTTCTACTAATAGAATGGTAAAGAGTGAGTCAGTACAGTTACTATCTGCTGACTATACCGTACAATTCCTTTTTCAGCGTTTTACTTCTTAATACAATTAAGTACCGTAGAAGGCCTGTGGCAAAAATGATTTGAAAAACATTCGATGTGCTTATAAAATTTGTTTGGGGCACAAACGAAAGTTTAAATCAGAATGCTTCTGATGATGTTTTGAAATATATCCCGAAAGATATGAAGTGCCTTGGGAAATCCAAACTTGTACAAGTACATTTATGGAAATCCACTTCACTAGTGGGCGCAGTCCGAAGACCAGGCATGAGCATTCATACGAATACCCTGGTGGTACAACATCTCTTTCCTCAGCATTCCATAAGATCACTTTCACGAACATGAAACAAAAGATTCTTTGTCATTTATCAAGATACTTGTGTATAACACAAACTTTTGGTACCTTGACATTTTTGATCATATTAACACTTATGCTCCCCCTACACATGTGCGTCGATAATCGAAAGATGTTTAGCACATGCATGGATAGGACTTAGCATTTTAGAATCAATCGAATCATTAATTATCCGTTTTACATGTTTAAGTCACATTTTCTCCCCCGATCAAAAGTATGAAACTTGTGAATGGTTTTGATCTAGAATGGACTTAAAATGTATCAATCTCCCCCTCAAAGTATGAGGTGAGGTGAAATAGCACAAATATCAAGTGAGCAATTGAAACAAGACCTTTAGAATACCCAGACAGGAATGATACTGCAATCTGTCTTGAACTTGTAAGCGGTTGGTCGTGTCAATCTTTCAGCAATAGAATCAGCAACAGTACGTCCTTTTGACCTGCAACAACTGTTAGTATACCTGATTCTCCCCCTCAAACAATGACCCGTGTCAATGTTTGATTCGGTTAACCCAAACATGTTTGATAATACAAGTTGTTTATGAGAAAAACAGTTCGGGGCTTAGACAACTTCTTGTCTGTAAAGAAATAATGCACTGAAACGTACACTAAATCTCTGGGTTAAGACCGGGTTACAGTCGGAAATAACTGCAAGCCATACTACTCTAAACTAAATTTTTTTTTTTTTTTTATTTTTTTTTTTTTATTTTTTATTTTAATATACACAATAATACAATGTGAAACACTTGGTTACCCGGAGACAGACTCATCCTGTAGTTCCTTCAGAGTTTCTGGTGACATTTGTTTAACTCCAAGCAGTGGGAGTAGAGTTGCGAAGCGCTCTCTCGGTAAGGCCTTCGTAAAAATGTCAGCCAGTTGGTATTTAGTCTCCACGAAATACAACTCAACAACTTTCCTTTCAACCTGCTCTTTGATAAAGTGATGACGGATATCAATGTGCTTGGAGCGCGAGTGTTGAACACTATTACAGCATAGAGCAATAGCACTTTGATTGTCACAATACATCGTTTATCTGTCATTTATGAATTTTGTTGAACGCAAATCCATAGTCTCGGAGTTGAGAACGCATCCAGAGGATTTGAGCACAACATCCTGATAGGGACTGATGGTATTTGCCTCCGTAGTGGAGAGGGCGGTACTTTTTGGTTTCTTGGATGACACAGCTAACAAGTCGATGTCCAGACATTGAGCTGAAAACAGAAGTACTTCTCGTGTGTCATGACATCATGATAGTCAGCATTGCAAAGCTTTTAGTTCACAAGCCAGAGTCCTTCGGATAACACAGACCCATGTGAATGGTTCTTTTAAGGTACCGAAGATCCGCTTTATAGCAGTAAGTGCATTTCAGTCTGTTTAGCCTGGTATCGTGACACATCATACAAACACAGCAAATACTATGTCAGGTCTAGATGCACTAAGGTACATAAGGGAGCCAACCATACCACGAAATCGTGTAGGATCAATTAGCTTTCCTCCCTTATCTTCATCAAGATTGGGACGCTCCGCCATTGGAGTGTCAATGGGTGTGCAGGAGTCAAAACCAAACTTTTTCAAGATTTCCTGAGCATATTTGGATTGGTTGATAAAGATGCCTCTGGGATTTTGAGAAACTTGTAATCCTAAAAAGAATGACATTTGTCCCATCATCGACATCTTGAAAGTTGAGTTCATTTCAAAAGCAAATAATTTGCAGGCTTTGGGGTTAGTAGAGGCAAAGATAATATCATTCTACATAATATTTGTACCAGTAGAGATGTTTGCCTGTTTTTTCGTGAAGAGGTCTATGGATCGACCACGCCTTTTGTAAATCCTGACTTGATTAGAAACGCTGATAGCTTGTCATACCACGCACGTGGAGCTTGTTTGAGTCCATAGAGAGCTTTCTTGAGGCGGTACACATGCGATGGATGCTCTGGATCTACAAATCCTTCTGGTTGACTGACATAGACAACTTCATTCAGTTCGCCATTGAGGAAGGCGGTTTTCACGTCCATCTGGAAGATGACCATGTTCATACTTGCCGCGTGAGCAATGAAGAGTCTGATCGCTTCAAGTCTAGCAACCGGAGCAAATGATTCCTCAAAGTCAATACCAGCTCTGCGTTATCCTTTCGCCACTAACCGGAGCTTTGTCTTCAACACCGTTTACCATACATATTCATCCAACTTAATCTTGAAAATCCATTTGAGCGGGATGATAAGAATATTATCTGGACATGGTACAAGTATCCATACATCGAGACGTTCAAACTCATGAATTTCTTCCTGCATAGCCTCAATCCAGCACGAGTGCTCTAAGGCTTGCTTGTAAGTCTTTGGTTCAACATGAGTTAAGAATTCATTGAAGAAACACCACATTGCGTCGGTTTCTAGTTGTTTCCTGGTAGAGACGGGTCGGTCTTTATCCCCAATAATGTTTTCAAGCGGATGTGCTTGAGTCCATTTCTGCACATGAGGTAATTGGTTGTTGGGAGTAACATCGATGTTGACAGAGAACAAACCAACCACATGACAGAGTTGGAATGAGATGCTTCTGAATCGGTTTCAGGAGCATTATGGGTGTCAAACACATTACTGTCAACATGATCGAACAGTGTTTCACCATCAGAATCACTAGTGTCTGGTAGAGGTATTTGATGAGGCAAGAGGTTTTCAGTAACTGCAGGAGCGCCTTCTGAGATAACTGTTGTGGAAGGTGAACCATTGGCATTCTCGGGTGCCGGGCAGCAGGAAAAATTAACACCGGAGTTGTCGGAACAAACCTCATCATCATCAAACCATTGAAACAAATCGTCTACCTAGTTTCTTTGTGGAGGGACACTAGTTGGTTCTGGGTCTTTGTACAAGTGCAGAACGGCTGCGGTCCTACTTGACTAAAGCAGTAAGTTCGAGTTCATGTATTGTTTTTACAGAACGTTCATTTGTTGAGGAGCAGGCACCTGAACTGGTTTTCGAACAGACGATCAATCCTTCGGTAAGTTATCGAAGATAGAGTGCACATGAACAGTTACTGAATCTTGCGCGCGTTCTGTTGTTGTAGTTTCGGTAGGCCATTTTTGGTGGGGTGCATAGCCAAAAATTTATACACTATATCTGCTTTCGCCTTGAGTTTACCAACATTATATGTCATTGGTAGGATAGCACAGAGATCCAAACACTCGGAAAGTATTGGAGATTAGGCTTCGTTCCCTTCAGCAGTTCATAATAGGTTTTTCATGAAGCGTGTGTACAAGAGATCGATTAAGAGTATAACACGCAGTTGGCAACAGCTCAGGCCCATAGGAACAGTGGAGCTTTTTCAAGAGGAGCATAGTTCGAAGCAGCTTCCATAAGAGTTCGGTTCCGTCTTTCGACAACGCGTTCCTGTTGTGGAGGACCGAGGTACGCTCGTTTCATGTGATATAACCAACACTCTCAAACATCCATGAGTGTCTTATTCACAAACTTCCGTTCCATTTCTGTTCTGACGACACGAACAGTTGTATTAAGGCTCGTTGAGTCTTCACAATAAACTTCTCATATTCACTTGAGGAAGTTTCATCCTTTGATCGAAGAATTCGTAACCAAACAAATCTGGTGTAATCATCCACTATCACCAAAACATACTTCTTTCCGTTGATACTTTCTGTTCTCATTGGTCCGCAGAGGTCCATATGTAGAGTATGGAGAACTTCAGTATTGGTGTTTTCTGCCTTTAGTGGATGTGATGTTTTCTTGCTTTTACCTAGCTGACAAGATGGACACAAATGGTCTTTGTCATATTTCAGCATGGGTAAACCTCTGACTAGATTATTTGAGCCAATTCGTTCCAAAGTCCCTGAAATTTAGATCGATTCAACCGGACGATGCATAACAATGACTTGTTGGAAGAGGCTTTTTGTAAGCAAGCAAACTGGTGAAGCTGGACATCTTATCATCAGTGAGATGAGTATAGGTTGGTTGTCCGTGAACCTTTGAGTAGATCTACCATATCGTAGTTGCGGATGTGACATGAATGCTGTCGGAATGCAACTTCTAAACCTCCATCACAAAGTCCTACAGACGAATAAAGGTTGTGCTTGAGTCTTCAACATATGTAGACTAGAGAGATGATAGTGTACAACCAGTTTATAATCACCCATAGCCAATGATCGGTGCATTATTCATCGTTGCCGACATCTCACCAGTCTCCAATAAACTTTTCACAAAGTTGATAAGACGCGCTCGATCACCGGTCAATGTCTTGAGCATCCAGAATCCAAAATACCATAGACCAATTTAAAACTACTGCGATAACACAACATTCACGGTGATATGGATGCCCTGAGGGTTCCGGTTAGTTAACCCAATCAATAATACCAGAGATCCCTTTTGAACCTGCCTGTACAATCATTAGTTTATGAGTAAACCTAGAGACCCATAGTGACTTTGGGGCTAAGAACTGCACTCGGGGGTAGTTCTATTGGCATTATCAGTAGGTTCCATGATCTAGTTAAAGGATACTTCTCAAATAATGAGAAAATGCCTTCCAGTGGCTTCCACTGAGGCTTGCTATTGGCAAAGGTTTGCTAATCGGTTTCCAGCCTTTCTTAATTGGTTTCCATTCTTTCTGGGTGGAGTTAAAAACGCTTAGTCTGGGGGGGTTTAACATTCACAGAACCATCCACATAACCACACAATCAGAGAATGATTAGCCTAATGCCAAAGGATTTGTTAAATCCAGCACAAACATTGTTCAAATTTGAAATAGAAACAGAATGTTTAAAAGCAAATTAGAATCAAACACGTTATTTTTATTCAAAGCTATGGTGTGCTTCTACTCTCCTTGCATTCGCACTTTAAACGGACAGGAACTATGATTCCGAGGGGCTCTCTTAGGCACAGTTTTGCTAGCTCTAGACGTGGGTTTTACTTCCTGTAGACATAGGCACACAACACGGTTAGTTGCTTCTTAGGATGTCTACTGGTTTTGAGTTGGTTTGAGTGAAGGTCTGTTAAGGTTCACTGAAAGTTACTTGCTTCTTCTTTTTTTTTTTTTTTTTATTCTTAGGTAACGGGGGTTGGTTTGACCAGTTAGGCCCGTTTGGGTTGTGGAATATATTAGCACCTAGTGTACATTCCTGGAGCAAGCACTTTGGGTGTCGCAGAGTTGAGGTAAACTACTTTGTTTTACCCCAGTCACTTGGGCTTTCAGCTTTGTATTTTCAGCAGTTAAGGCACTAAGCTTTTCAGTGTTCGCAGTACGTGAGTGAGTATTCGCCTGTGACAGTTCATCATACCGTCTCTTTCTGCTTGAGTATCAGCCATTTCGAGCTTGTTTTCTTCGTCATTGAACTCAGAGTTCAGCTTTCTTCCTAGAGTGCGGGCATAACAAGTAGAATTAGTAGGTGGAGGATCAAGTTGCCATCGGGTGAGGTGTTGGCCATCCTGGATAGATTTCCATATCAGTTTGCCATTGGGTTTGGCCTCGAATGTACTGTGTATACGAATCTTCCACAGAATCGTAAGTCACTTTTCAAACCAAACATAAGGGACGAGTATCTGTGCCAGCAGCATTTGTTTCTTCATTGGTTGCCATTGAATAACGTTGTTTATGAATGATCTGATCTTAAGTGATTGATGATTGATGACTTGGTGTGAGGTTTGTGATTTTCGGGTAATTTTTAAACAGTAAAATGCAGTTTTGAGGGCCTAAATGACTCCGAATGGCCAAAAAATGACAGGGCTCTCGCTCAAAGAGGAAGAGTCTTGACCGTTGGGCCGTTTTCGAGCTGGTATAAAAATTTCAGAACAATCCGACACAAAAAAATTTTTTTTTTTTTTTTTTTTTTGCTTGTTCGGTCGTCCGCTAGTTCGATCAACTAGTTCGATCGTCTCGTTCGATCGTCCTCTCGTTCGATCGTCTTCTCGTTCGATCCACTTGTTCGATCGCTTGTTCGATCGTCACTCGTTCGATCGTCTCGTTCGAACGTCTTGTTCGATTGCTTTGTTCGAACCACTCGTTCGATCGCCTTGTTCGAACGCCTTGTTCGATTGACTTGTTCGAACGTCTAGTTCGATAGGCTCGTTCGATCCCTTCTTTTCCACTCGTTCGATCGTCACTCGTTCGATCCCTCTATATTTCCACTCGTTCGATCCCAACTGAAGAATACACTCGTTCGATCAAAACGACTTGTACTCGTTCGATCCCCACGACTTTTCCACTCGTTCGATCAATCTTGAATTCTACTCGTTCGATCGAAACAGCTAGAACTCGTTCGGTGAGCACAAAAACACGAAACAACAAAAAAACCTTTTTCTTGCTTGACAATACACGAACAAAAAAAAATGAACAAACGAAAATCACGAGATCGTTGATTGCTAACAAGATGGTTTTAATGATATTGGATTAAACATAAACCATCTTTGAATCAAGAATCAAACAAACAATTAATCAAACCCCCTTTTTTTTTTCGAAATCAATAGAAAAAAATACAAACCAAATCAATACATCAATCTTGTAGGCTCTTGATACCAATTGTAGGATCCCTAGATCATTCCATGGATTAAGCACACGATCAATGGCACAAAGATTAAAACAATGAATAACTTTTGATTGAAATGAAACAAAAAGTGGCTACCAAACTCTAAAAGATGAAAAAATATAAAATGAAGTAGCTAACCTAATTTTGACTAAACTAGGTGTATTTATACTAATAAAGATTTGCCTTTTAGGGCTTTCTTTTTGGGCTTTTTACATCTTGGCCCTTATACATAATAAACATTAAATAACATAGTCTTTCGAGCTAGACTTTTGCCTTGTAACTTCGAGTGACCGAAGCTTCTTTGTTTGGGTCCATTTATGTGATCCTAACAGCTTCTTCCAAAAGTAGAAAATCACTATCCCCGAAAGGAGTGAGAGTTGGAGAAGAATTTGAAACAATCGGATCGTATCCGGGAGAAGGATTGCCATATGCAATTTCGTCGGAAAATCCTAAAACTTCTTGTGAGTATTCTTCACACGTAACATCAATAAGATCAACTTTCTTCAATGATTCGAGATTGTTGTACGAAATAGAAGGTGTATCACCACATTTAAGGGTTAAAGATTGATCATCATTTCTAAGCGTTATCTCTCCTTCATACACATCAATTAAAGCATGAGTTGTCCTAAGAAAAGGTCTCCCGAGTATTAACGGTACTCGAGGATCGGCTATGAAATCGAGAACAACAAAATCGGCCAGAAAGTAGAACTTTCCTACCTTGACAAAAACGTTCTCGGCTACACCGGTTGGTTTAGAAATTGTTCGGTCGGCTAATTCTAACACCATTTTAGTATCATTTAGGCCCGGGAGTCCAAGCTTTTTCCAAATGGAAAGAGGCATGAGATTAATGCTAGCACCTAAATCGGCTAGGGCTAAGCAATTATCAAACTCCGAAAAATCACATGGGATAAGAAATCGACCGGGGTCACCTAGCTTCTCCGGAAGCTTTTTAAGGACAACCGCACTACAATTTTCATTCAAAGGTGTCTTGGTTAACTCGATTAACTTGTCTTTGTTATTAAGCATCTTTTTGAACATAGGAGCAAACTTTGGCATATGAATGAGAGCGTCCGCGAAACTTAGCTCAAAGTGAAGATTACGGAAAATTTCCATAAACTTTGAAGCTAGGATATCATCCTTTTCACGAATCTTTTCTTTGTTAAGTCTTGACGGGTAAGGCAAACTAGGTTTGGTCTTTTGAACAAAAGAAGGCTCTTTGATTGGTTCTTTATCTTTTCCTAGGTCTTGGACCACTTGAGGTTGGATGTCTTCGGTGCTAGGTAGCTCCGTATCCTTTGTCACCTCACTTTCCTTTTCCACCACCGGCGGTGGAATCGGAGGTCCATCGTATGTAACACCACTACGAGTCGTAATTGCCTTGGCTTCGTTCCTCGGATTTGGAATGGTATTGCTTGGTAACGAACTTGAACTTGAAGCTTGATTGGTGTGATAGTTTTGCATGAAACTTAGCATCATCTTTTGAAAAAAAAAAAAAAAAAAAAAAAAAAAAAAAAAAAAAAAATCAATCTTGTTTCTTTGAGAATCATTTGTAATCTCTTTGAAAATCATTTTGGTTTCTTGAAAATTATCCAACTTCATTTGCAAATTATTCATGTTCGCATATTAGCTTAGCATAACTCTTCAAAATCCATTGTAGAAACACCTTGGAATTGTGGACAACGGGAGGTTAAAGCTTGATTAACCAAAGTTGATTGTGGTGGTTGGAATGGTGGGGCTTGATAAATGGCTCCTTGATTGTTTTGGCGGTTTTGGTTGAATTGGTTCCACGGTTTTGATTCGAATTGAAATTGTTTCCTTGATATCGGTTTTGGTTATTTTGAACATTTGGTTGATTGAAACCCGGTGGTCTCATTTGGTTGCCAAATTTAGGTTGGAATTTCTTTGAACAAAATTGCCAACGGCGGCGGTTTGTTGAAATTGATGAATATTATCATGAATAAATGGGAAAATCGTTCCGTGTTAATGGACAATTGTGAAAGGTATGATTTGCAACCACACGTAACACAAACTTCCCTCAACTGCTTTACGGTAGCAGGAGTCGATGATTTTTCACTAATCGCTTTCTCTAAACGGCTCATTCGAATATTCATTTTGTCTTCAAGTAAGGCGGCCATTTGTTGAAATTCAAAAGAATTAGAAGGTGTAGAAGTAGAAAGAGGAGCATTCGTACTCACTCTTGGTTCAATTGCACGACTTCTTGAATAACGAACCTTAGATTTACTCTCAATAATGGCTAAACCATCACGAGGTACCTTATCTAGAAAATTTCCACCCGCGGCGGAATCTAAAGCATCTTGATCATTGGTATTCAAGGAATTGTAGAACGTATCAAGTTGATGTAATTCCGAGAAACCATGATGAGGACATTGACGAAGAAGTTCTTTGAAACGTTCCCATGCTTCGTTGAAGGTTTCATTCGTTCTTGGCAGAAAGTTGTGATTTTGTTTCGAAGGTAATTTGTTTTTGAAGGTGGAAAGGAATGGGTTTATGAATTTCTAGAGACAAGATCATCCAGGTTCGAATCGATCTGAGGTGGTTCCTTAGTCCTAGCCAAGTCCGGGCTCTCCTTCGACGAGAGAAAGGAAAATAACGTTGGTATTGTCATCGGATGATTCGAAAGTATCTTGGGAGTTTTGGAAAATTCCATTTTCAACACAATATGTAAGCAAATCTTTCTCGAATTTCTTTCGTAAAAGAGCACATCCACGATAATACGGACCATCAACCGGGGTTCCACACTTTGCACAACACGGAGAAGAGTCGGGTTCGGGAACAAGAATCTTGTTTTCAAGACTTCCTATTGAACAACATTCTCTAGTGTACAAACTTCCACAAGACGAGCATTCCTTAATCGAGAAGAGGGGTTTCAAACGATGAGACGCCATAAGAATTAAAAATAAAGAAGGATGTGAAAAAGAATTAAATGAAAAATATGTTTAAGGAGATTAATTTTGGTTTTTCAATTTTTTAAACAACATATTTTATTTACAGACAAACGAGAGACAACTTAAACCAAATAATCAACTTACTTCACGGTAGCTCTTAAAAATTGCTTTTTAAGGTGAGCCGTATTTCGTAAGTGACACAAATGGCAAGTTTTTGAATCTTTTGTTTGATTTGGGAACTTTGCAAGTTCACCGAAACTTATTTATGATAATACCTCAATTGAAAGTATTATATGTTGGTGTTCTTTTACCAACTTTGTTTGTTTTATTCTTTTTAAAGACAATTTTGTATATTTTTGATTTTTTTATATATTTATATGATAACTATACTAAAAAGAAAAGAAAATATTTTTTACTTTTTATATTTTTTAATTTTTTTTTGGATTTTTGAAATATTTAACAAAAATAAAACTTCCGAGGACGAAAGGATCTTCAAACCAAATTCAACAAACGTAAACGACGGAATCTTTAACACAAGTCCCCGGCAGCGGCGCCAAAAATTAATTATAGTTTTATATACTATAAAATATATAATAATATTCCAAAAGAGCAGTTAAGAACATACCTAAAGTCTCCCTTAAGAAAAGCTCACTCTAAAAGGTATATAATATATAATACGTATATTTAACCGGAAAGTATGATCACCCGGGTCGTTTCCCCAACGACTTGTGAAATTGAAACTGATTGTTTTACACAACGATCTTCAAATATGAAAAATGGAGATTATTTGCACATCAAGAAACCACTCCATAATGGGCTCACAAAGAAAAAGAGGCTCAATTATGTTTTAACAAACTCGGAAGACCTGAATTGAAAAGATCATTGCTTAGAAAACAAAGCAAGGTTTTAGCAGGATGATATTGATATAATTAACAACCGGTCAATCAGTTTCAATACGATTAATAATGCTTAATCGTAATTATAAAACAAGTTTTGCCAAACCTGAGTTCCTCAAGAAAGCTCAAAGAGTGAATCCTCGTTTGTATGATATAGGTTGCTATAATGATAATCTTGCTTTTAAATGTTAGCCTCTGGAATCCGACGAAACTATATCGTCTTGCAAAAGATATCGATAAAAATTAAGCGTATTTAATAAGACCTTTAATGGATTTATGAACCCAATTTGAAACAATCTTTTGATTTGAGTCATTCCACACGTGAAAAGTCCTCCTGAACAACATATTTTTCAAAAGAGTTCAAAAATTACCATACATCGGCAAAAGAATGAAAATTCCAAAGAGTTCATTTTAATAAACAAACAACTTTGTTAGAAAAAACTGATAGTGGCTGAATCCATTTCCGTAGGGAACCAAAAGTGAAAATCTCTATAGAACTTTTCAAAATTATAAAAAAGTGTGACACAATTTATTGAAGGGTGGAACATAGCAAACAAACAATCGCAGAAAATATACAATATTTCGGTCACATAATCCATTCATTCAAAATACAATTGAAGGAATTTTTGTCCCCAAATTTCGAAGAATCAATGCTGATTATGGAAAAATTTCACTTGAGGTATTGAAGAGAAAATGGTTGGCTGATTGGAGATACTTTAATTCTCTTGAACATGAAGTAGACTCTCTTAATTCTCAACTGGACACTCAAAAAACACAGTTTTTGAATAAAATCGATCGACTTTCTAGGGAATATTACTATGTTGATCACATGAATGCAATACTTGGTGTGTACACTGAAATGGATGAAGTTACTAATTTGCAATGTGATTATCTGGAAGCTTTGAAAAAATGTGAACGTCTTGAAAAAGAACTTTCAAAAAGTAGAACAATGTCAAAGAGTTTTGAAGCACTTCAGAAACATGCGATTAATCTTGAACTTGCGTTACAACAATGTAAAAGAAACAGATAAACAAATGTACAAAATCTTTCTCAAAGAAAAAAAGTTTTCACCCCCAAACAACGTATCTCTGAAAGAACATGAACAGTATTTTGAAATTCAAGACTTGAAAGCTCAATTACAAGACAAAGGAATTGCAATAAGTAAGTTGAAGAAACTCATAGAAAAGATGAAAGGAAAATCTGTGGAAATTAAGTTTGAAAAATCATCGATTATTCGACAACCGAATGATTTTAAAAGTCAAAATCAATCAATTTTAGGTAAACCAGCTACTTTTTCAGATTCTCTTGCAAAGACAGATTTCTCAAAGTCAAAGTCAGTTACCACAAAAAATGTGTCCAATGATTTTTCAAAACCAGTCACTGCACAGATTTTGCCTCAGAATGTGATGACAATTTTCAAGAACACAAATGTGATTGCTCTAGGAATGTATAAAGTGCACACAAAGCCTAATCAAACTAGAACACCATAGTTGCCTCAAGACATTAGAGAAACTGACAAACGTGTGTCTTTCTCTATAGGGGTAATTCCCACTACTAGTGTTAGCAGACCACAGCTTAAGAGCAATCAACTGGAAGATAGAGCCATGCCTAACAATAGTCAAGGGAAGAAGAAAGAAGTAGAAGACCACCGTAGGAATTTTAAGTTTTCAAATAATAAAACATTTGTAACTGAGTGTAATGACAGTTTGAATGCTAAGACCTCGAATGTAAATTTTGTTTGTGTTAGCGTTGTAAAATGTTGCTGTAATTACAATTCAACGATATGGTGTTCTTCACTAAATTACAAATAGGCGTGAATTCTAGTACTAAAAATCGCCCATGGTTTGTGCCTATCAGCTTCACTAGAGAACAGAAACGAACAGTTTACAATAAGTTGCAAACACTTCTCCTCTAACGCTGACATAGTTGCTTCATGAATCCCACTAACTATAAACCTAGACACGACAACTAGGAAGCTATATGAGACAAGTTTATTAAGACATGTAGTTGGTGGATCCTAAGTTTACACCATCCTGATACAAATGGAGACACACCTAATCCCATAATAGAAAAGCGTAAAACACAAATGTTTAGTATGCCTCTAGCCAATGTCATCTAAAACTGCTAATAATTTGGAACCTATGACTCCTGTGTCTTCCACTGTGTTAAATACACCATAGCTTCTAATTCTTTTGCAGCACGTAAGAGATAAATGTAGAGATAATTCTATTCATCATCAACTCTGGGTGCTTAAAGCACATGACGGGAAATCTCAAGCTTCTAAGTAATTTTGTTGAGAAATTTCTAGGTACGGTGAAGTTTGGAAATGATCAAATTGCACCAAGAATTGGTTATGGAGATCCGGTTCAAGGAAATATCACTATCAAGAGGGTTTATTATGTCAAAGGGCTGAATCATAATTTATTCTTCGTTGGTCAATTTTGTGATGCGGATTTGGAAGTTGATTTTCGGAAGTCTACATGTTATGTTCGTGATTTGAAGGGAAATGATCTTCTCATATGTTCTTGTGGATCAGATCTTTACTCAATCACCCTTCAAGATACAACTTCTCCTAATACTTTTTTCTTAATGGCTAAAGCTACATCGTCTCAAGCTTGGTTATGGCATCGTCGTCTTTCTCACTTGAACTTCGATTCCATCAACTTGTTGTCAAAGAATGATATTGTGATTGGTCTTCCAAATTTAAAATTCATCAAAGATCATCTTTGTTCTTCTTGTGATTTAGGGAAAGCCGAACAAAAGTCTTTTCACACAAAGACTACCCTGAGCTCCAAAAGACGGTTACAACTTCTACACATGGACTTATGTGGTCCCATGCGGATATAAAGTATTAATGGAAAGAAATATGTTCTCGTAATTGTTGATAAATACTTCAGATATACTTGGACTCGCTTCTTAAGATCCAAAGACGAAACATCTGAAGTTCTCATTAATTTCCTCAGACTTGTTCAAAGAGGACTTCATGCTCAAGTAAGAACCGTGCGAACTGACAAAGGCATTGAATTTTTAAACAAAACTCTTCATGCATATTTTGAAAAATAAGGTATAGAACACCAAACATCAACTGCTCGAACACCTGAAAAAACAGCGTTGTCGAAAGGCGGAACCGTACTCTTATTAAGGTTGCTCAAACAACGCTAAGCGCCGCTAAAGTTCCTTTGTTCTTCTGGGCTGAAGCAATTGCCATAGCATATTTTACTCAAAACCATCCACTCGTAATTCCTTTACGTGAGAAAAATCCTTACCACATCATCAATGGCCGAAAACCATATGTTAAATTCTTTCACATTTTTGGCTCTCTTTGCTACATCGTCAGAGATGGTGAAAATCTTGACAAAATGAAGGAAAAAGGTGATGCATGTATTTTTGTATGGTATTCTACTCAGTCAAGAGCGTACCGAGTATATAACAAGAGAACAAGAGTGATAATCGAAACCATTCATGTTAACTTTGACGAATTGCCTCAAATGGCGTCAGATCACGTCAATTCTGACCTCGTTCCACAATGTCCAACAACAACATTTAAACATGCCAGTTTAATTCCTGGTCCCCAAAGTCAAGAAAATGTTCCTTATTCAGCTGAGACAGTAACAACGTCAATTGAGCTGGATTTGCTATTTAGTCCGATGTTCGGTGAATTACTTAATGGAACTACTCTAGTTGTGTCAAAGTCTTCCGATGTAACTGCTACTGATGCACCTAATCAACATCAACAACAAAACACAACTCCATTTACCTCAACAACCGTTGCTGCAGATATTCCTCCATTGAACATTCAAACAACACCTAAAACTACAAATCAAGCACCAACTCAAGCACCAACTGTCACTGCTATTGAGAACATTAATCAAGCAAAAATTGATAAAGAAAATACAC
>BQNB010047246.1:6354-17527 GCA_026074375.1 Tanacetum coccineum | reverse complement strand
GCTCTCTTTCGTCTTTTGAATAAATAAGTATGTCATCGATGAAGACAATTACGAACTTATCCAAGTAAGGTTTGCACACTCGGTTCATGAGGTCCATGAATACCGCAGGTGCGTTTGTCAGTCCGAATGGCATAACCTGAAACTCGTAATGGCCATACCGAGTTCGAAATGCCGTCTTCGGGACGTCCTGTTCTCGTACTCTAAGCTGGTGATATCCGGATCTCAGATCTATCTTCGAATAAATACTGGATCCTTGAAGTTGATCAAACAAATCGTCGATCCTCGGGAGTGGATAACGATTCTTTACTGTCAGTTTGTTTAACTCGCGGTAGTCGATGCACATCCTGAATGAACCGTCCTTCTTTTTGACAAATAAGACCGGGGCTCCCCAAGGTGAGGAACTAGGCCTTATGAAACCTTTGTCAGAAAGCTCTTGTAATTGTTCTGATAATTCCTTCATTTCGGATGGGGCCAATCGATATGGTGCTCGAGCTACGGGAGCGGCTCCTGGAATTAAGTCGATTTGAAATTCCACCGGTCGAGCTGGAGGAAGACCGGGCAAGTCCTCGGGAAACACTTCTGGAAAATCCCGGACGATTGGTACGTCCTCTATCTGTTTCCTTTCCGACTTGTCCTCCTCTTTCTTGGCGGATATCTGTGCTAAAAAGACCTGGCATCCCTTGGCCATGTACTCTTGAGCTTTTGAACATGAGATAACTGTCAACCGGGATTCTCTCCCGTTGCTACTTTCGTTTCCGCAAAAAGTCAAAGTTTCATTCCCGTAGGGAACTTGAACAAGTTTCTCATCGCATACGATCACAGCGTGATATCTTCTTAACCAGTCCATACCGATAATGACATCGAAACTACCCAATTCTACTGGCATTAGATCTATGTTGAACGGATGGTCTAAGAAATTTAAGGTGCAACCTCGTATAATGGTGTCTATCTTGACTAATTTTCCATCAGCTAACTCGACATCATAGCAATTTTCTAATGAAGTTGGGGCGATGTTTATCAAGGAACTAAATGCAGTGGATATAAAACTTCTATCGGCACCAGTGTCGAATAAGATAGATGCATAGTGGTTATTTAAGAGGAACGTACCAGTGACGACATTTGCATCAGGGTTCCCTGGTGCATTTCCCCTCTTCTCTGCATTCCCAACTGCATAAACCCATCCTTGTGCATTCCCATTTCCTCCATTTTTATTCTTCAGTTTTGGACAATCTCTTTTGAAGTGTCCTGGTGCTCCACACTCAAAACAACCATTCCCTTTGGGAGTTGCCCCATTGCCCTTCTGAGTGTTAGCAACATTTGTGTTACCAGTACTCCTGCAATCGCGAGCAAAGTGCCCTATCTTGTTGCACTTGTGGCACCTCTGGGTGCACGGGCCATTGTGGTGGAGATGGCACTTGTTGCACTTGGGCAAGGATCCCAACAAACTTGGTACATATCAAGGTTAACTCTTGGAAACGTTCAGTGTACGCTGGTACGTCGTTTCCCTTGACTTTTAGGTTCCACAGCTCGATTTCCAGTTTCTTGATTTCACCCTGCGGACAATACTTGTCCGTCATCTTTCTCTTGAGTACTTCCCAAGTCATGGCGTATGCCTCTGGACCTAAGGTTCTTATCTGACCATTCCACCAAGTCAAGGCAGCACCTAACAGAGTGCAGGTGGCAAACTTCACTTGGTTCTCAACGGCACAACCACTGATATTGAAAACCGATTCCATCTTTTCAATCCATCGAGTTAAACCAACTACGCCTTCAGCCCCTTTGAAGTTCAAAGGTTGGCACTTCATGAAATCAGCGTAAAAACAAGGACGCGCAGTTTGCACGTTCCTTCGGTTATCTCCGTGCGAACTGTGGCTTCCATCCCCATTGGTGGAGTTTCGCAATAGAGCTTGGTCGATCATTGCTTGGACGGATTCGGGGGTCATGTTGTTTGGGTTGGTGTCGTTGACTGGAGTGTTTGGTCCTCTTCTGGTTGTAGGTGCCATGATTTGTCTAGATCACAAAAGACAAAACATGAGGTTATATGACAGAATATAATAATATATAGATGAGATAATCAACACAAGAGAGGTATATAGTACAAAGTAACACATCCATTTCATTCATAACTTTGAAAATTTTACATGAAATAGTCGTCTGAATAAACATAATACAATACAAAAGATCTAAGGCTATGCTAGCGGGGGAAAACCCCTAATACTTAGCATGCCTGTACAATGACCTAGCAAGATACAATAACATAGAACACTAGATGTGACTGTCGGCGTCCCCAGAAGCCTCCTGGTGATCTGGAATCCTAGCCTCTGGTCCCGACTGTCCAGCTCTCCTCTGTGGCTCTCGCAGTGCTAACAACTCAGCCTGCATGTCGCTCATCTCTCGCCTCATGTCTCTGATGACTCGAAGAGCCTCTACCATCTGGTCCTGGCGCCTACGATCAGTCTCTGTTGTTTGGGTTGGTGTTATTGATAGAGTATTGGTCTCTCCTCTGGTTGTATGGTGCCATCATTTTGTCTAGATCACAAAAAAGACAACACATGAGGGTTATATGACAGAATATAATTATATATGGATGGTATAATCACACAAGGAGAAGTATATAGTACAATTAAAACAATCCATTTCATTCATAACTTTGAAAATTTTACATGAAATTGTCGTTCTGTGTACACATAATACAACACAAAGATCTAAGCTTGCTAGCGGGGGAAAACCCCTAATACTTAAGATGCTGCTACATTGACCTAGCAAGATACAATACATTAAAACGCTATTGTGACTGTCGGCGACTCCAGACCCTCCTGGTGATCTGGAATCTAGTTCTTGGTCCTTGGCTATTTAGCTCTTCCTCTGCTGCTCTCGCTAGTTTCTAACAACTCAGCTGCATGTAGCTCATCTCCGCCTCATGTTTTGATGACTCGGAGGGCCCTCTACCATCTGATCCTGCGCCTACGATCAGTCTCTCGAAAAGTGTGCTAACTCAGCATGGCTGCATATGAAAGCGAGTCTCGTGTACCTGGTGCGTGTATCCTGATATGAGAGTACACTTGAGCTTGTAGTTGTGTCTGATGTGCCTGGTGGATAGGTCTCATTGTGCTTACACATGATCACGATGGGTTGAAGCCTGATGAGTCGCCTGATCAATCCTATCGAACGAGCCAAGCCTCGCGGGAAGCATAGGCTCCTCCATCCATATCCATACTGTTCTTGGAGAGTATCTATCCCCATAAGTAAATCAAACGCTCGAGTTCATGTCGACTCGCTGTGATATGCTGAGGACCTACTACCTGAGGCATCCTAGCTAGGGCATACAAGTCCTGTGTATCCCGCTCATGGAGCTCAGCAAGCTCTGTGACCCTAGTATTGACCTCTCCCATGGTCATACATGCTATCTCAGGAACTGCCTCTGCCGGATCTACCTAAGTATCCCTAATACCGTACCCGACATCCCTAATCCCATGTCTCCTATCTTCAGCATCTACCGTGCTGACAAACCCATAATCTATCCCCTGACCTCTGGTAGGTCTAGCAGTAGAACTCTCTCTAATCTCATATCGGGAGCCTAGAGTGGACAAACACAACCTCTTGCGGGGAGGCTGCTAAGACTCGAGAATGTCATCCCTATAGTCAACAGGTGGTGGTATGTATAGAGATGGTGGTAGTGGTGGTAGTGAAGGTGATGGTAATGCGGCAGTAACTGCATCAATGAGAGTCTGAGTGGATGCTATCCTGAGTGTCTGGATTTGGGTTGGACACCCAGATGATGGTGGTAAAGGTAGTGAATGTGCAGGTTTAGGGTCGTGCACCTAACCTAGCAAGGCGGCTCTCCCTGCAGGAGGATGGCGGGATAGTGATATATGTGGTGATGGTTGATGTGGAGTTAGTCATGGTCATGAAGTCTCTAAACTTGCCTCTGGTGGAAGGGATATGGAAGTCTGGGGTCGGACGGTAATCCTAGCCCCAATAGTAATGTCAGTGGAGGAGGGTGGTGTATTATTATAGGCTCTGTTCCCTCATGGTGGGAAACAGGATCATAAGTAGTTTATGACGGTAGATCAGCCGGAGCATAAGTGCTCCTCTCTCTCCTGTATCCTCATCCTCCTTGTCCTCATCCTCATCATTGGCGTCATCCCTAGATGAATCGCCGTCATCATCATCTCCATCATCTCCCCCGTCCATAGGATAGTCAACCGGACCATCCTCTGTCTCATCATCCTCGTACTCCTCCGGATCCTCCTCGGGATCCGACTCAGTAACATATCCGGGTGAGTCAGTAGTAGGTGAATCAATAGGAGGTAATGGCTGTTCCTCAGCAGAAATCATGGTCTCCTCCTATGGGTATTATTCTCAGGGATATAAGGGTTCCGGCACGTAGTTAGTGGTCATGTGACTGTCTTTCTATGAACATAGGCTCACGCTCATCCTCATCCTGAGGAACTGGTAGTATCTGTGGATCCTCTGGGCCTGGTATGTAATCCGGTGATGGTGGGGCTACTGGCTGTAGCGGGAGTCCGTCGTATCCTAGTACGATGACCCGTGGAATGCCTCCCTCCGATATCTCCTCATAATCGGCTCCCCAGAAAGCTCTGCCGGGCTCAGAGTCGGTGTAGACGGAAGTGTAGGTAACATCAGACGTTGCAGATGACATGGTTACTGCAAAAAGTAAAATAACTTATATAAGTATTTCTTATAAGAAAATCGATATGATATGTAAGGCTTTAATAGTAAAGTCCTTATAGTAATATACGTAATATCATTTATATACACGTATATTAATTGGGTAAGCACTTAGTACCCTACTAATGCTTAACCAATGCATGTCATGTAAACATATATGCGCTAGAAGTAAACAAGTAATGCATGTATGTCCCTCACAAATCCCATTTGTGAAAACCGTTTTGAACGTTTGAAAATGGTTATTGTCCCAGACAAAAACTTTAGACATGGTTCTCTATAACCTGTCTTTGATACCAATCTGTAACACCTCTCAAATTGAGTATGCGGCGGAATGTTGAATATTTCCGAAGGCGTTACATTATTGGATCAATAGAACAGATCTCCGAGATTCGATACTAAACGTGTCGTATTGAAAAAGATACATTGGATTACAAAATACTTGTTATTACATAAGCTCATGGCTTCAAATAGTTCAACAAAATAGATAAAGATTCCGGTTTATAACAATTGTCCCCAAAGTGTAATAAGACCCCAAATCTTAAGTGTTGACTCTTCAATTATTGACTCCCAATGTATCATCGCACCTCGTGCCTTATTGACCTGAAAAACATGCTTAAAACATCAACATAAAGTTGGTGAATTCATAGGTTTATGTAAATCAATTGTAGGACCACAAGATTTCCAAGTGTATGATTAAGCAACACATGCAAGCATCATAAAAAGTAATCGACGTTTTTCCTAAGTCATGACACCGAAGCTCGACATATATGGAAGCAAATATAAAATTGGCCAACGTGTGTCTGTGAATGATGTGCTTAAACCCCACAACATCCCAGATTCGGACATGGCACTACTCTGTACCTCTAAGATTTGCCGTTTGTTCCCAGTGATAGCTAGTCACCGAACGGGGATTGTCAATCCCGATAGTTTATCCATAACATTCGCGCCCACACAAGTAATGCAATGACATGTCTATGCAATTAACAGTTCATGGATCCATGGACATAATGGGTTATGGTAGTTAGGCAAACACGTAATCATGCTATAAAATGTACACTTGCGTCCAGTTTGTAAAACAAAGATGTTCTCACCTCCAAGTGATGCAAACATTTAATAATTATAAAGCATGTCCTTTATTTTTTTTGTTTTGTCGGGCTATGAAATCACCTTAGCCGTTAGTATAGTTCTCTGAATTGATAAACAAATAATCGCTAAGTAGAGCAGTGGATTGTCACACCGTTATAGTACCTAAGTAAGTTACGATCAAGTTCTTAGTTTACAGCATTTAAGTCTTAAGACTCATTGGTATAAACTAAATTCGCATTTTTAAGTTTATATATTACCGTTATCACTTGTGTGGTGATGCACAAGATCATTGTATTTATAATTTCGATGGTTTTCGAGAAACGGTGGAAATTGGTTCTGTTTATACAGACTATATTCATATTTATTTCTTCTCGATTATAATATTTAATTATTCTCGAAACATAAGGGCGTATATATGCTTATATTGTTATATTCCGTTTGTACTCGTTAAGTTTATAAACCAACTTTTAGTTTTAATCAAAGTAAAATCATAAGTTTCTTAGATTTTCGGTTTTAGTACCCTTCGTTGTTTATTAGTTTTTATTTATTTAACAATTAGTGAGAATCGTGTCCAAGTTTTTTAATATTTATTAAAACTTATCATTTATTTTCAATAGTTCACAACTCTAGCCCTTATGTACTCAGTTTCATGATATAACAAGAATGGCCCTTATGGTTTTATGGTTTTTCGAAAAGTGACGAGTTTTAACCTTCTACTTTTCGTTAATTACAATATCGGTCCCTCTAGTTTTCGGATTTAACTTAAGTGTTCAATTTGAGTCCTTATTGTTTTAGGTGATGTGATCGATAAGAATTCGGTCTGTTAGTCTATGAGTTTTCAACATACGACCTTAAACATTTTATTCAAGTTTCGAAAAGGGCAAAATTAGTCCCTCTACTTTCGGTTTTCATATTTTGACCACGAAAAGGTTTAAAATAGTTTTAACTTGCTTTTTATCCTTAAAATAGATCATAAAAGTTGTTCGGCTTAAAAATAAGCTTATCGAGCTTATTTTTGGCTTAAACGGCCTAATTGGCCGTTAGGTGCCGGGTCGTTGTCATTTTAATGATCGTTATAGGTTAAAAATGGTCAAAAGTCTGTAATAAGCTCGTGTGGGTCGGTTAAGCTTAAAATAAGCTCGGGGAGCTTATTATGGCTTATTTCGAGTTTATTGGGCCCGCAAGCCCAATAGCTTGGCCCGATATACCTTTTAATGTTTCTAGGCTTTTACTAGATCATATCTAACTTGCATTAAGCCCAATAGAAGCTTCTGTTTTTTTATTTCGGTTATTCGATTAAGATAAAGCTAATAAGCATTCTATAGGGCGTGCTGGGGCCCGTTAAGGAGTTGTAAGTGTTTGGGCTTCAGTTGGGTTCCATGTAAGGTCGTTAAGCACATTAAGGGTCCAAACAAGTACTTAGGATTTAGGTCGGCTTGCTTATTTAGCTTATGCGCGATAAGATATAAGCCTACCGGTTGGGCCTATTGGGCTCGTTGTGTAACTCCGGTAAGGGGTTAGTGGTTCGTTACTTAATTCTCTTGTGGTCTGTAATAACGGTCTTCTAGGATTTTTAGGAGACTTATGGGTTGTTTAAGCTTCCCAATAAGCTGTGGAAGCTTATTCGTGGTCGTTGGGCTTGTTTTGGGCCTCGTCGGTGGGCTGTTAGGTTTTACGAGTCCATTAGTGGCCCGAATGGTTTATTAGTGTAACATATGGGTCTCGTTAAATCGTCTAGCCCTAAGACAATGCGTCTAGCATTTCCTAATCGCGACCCATAACATGCAAACGTTCGTTAAGGTCGAATGTGTGTTCCCACACCCCCACGTCATGTTTACAACAATAGTTTACGTATAATACTTACGTACGTTCACGTAGAAGGGTTTGTGTTCACGTCAATGTTCAAGTTGTCTTGTACCCTTCCACAACGAAACAAATGACCAAAGTGGACTTGTGCTAACAAGCTAGATGGTGCGTTAAGCCTTAGCTTCGTGCACTAACCATGTTTTAGATAGTCGTTACCGACGTGCACACGGGCCTTGTTCATTAATTTAGGTTGTGCGCATGAAACAGCATGGACCAACCTATGCGGGTTCATGCATGCTTACAGTTACAAATATGAGTAGGTGTTTCTTTGCCGGAATGTTTATAGAATCTTGGTCTAAGCGTTTTTAACGAATAGTAACGAGACTTAGACAAATACTTACAAGAGTCCTAAGTTTTCCTTGGTTGTGGCTTGCGGTGTGGTGTGACGCGTATACACCCAAACGCGTTTAAACCCTCAAGCGTTCAAGCTTTGTAAAGCCAACTCCTTAGCGTGCTTCCTCCTAGGTCGCTTATACTTGAATCTTAGTGACTTCTTGGCTCTGTAGGGCATGTTTTGTCAGTGTAAGGTGCGGTTAAAGGGTTTATACCAAGGTAATAGGTGATACGTGTTGTATGTGTTTATTGTTGAGTGAGTGAGGGTTGTTCAAGAGTGTTCTAGAGGATGTATGTGTGGAGCGTGTATTTATTAAGGTGTTGATAAGTATTTAGTTACATATTTTAGTCCTAAACCAAGCAAAAAAGTATATGCGCCTAGGAAGGTGGTTTTGTGAAGCTTAGTTAACTACCAGTGTGTTTTGGTAAACACTCAAAGTACGTGCCTTAATTACACAATATATGTACAAGATTTTACTAGGATATGAGATCTTATGGTTTTTGGTGCTTCTCTCTTGCTAGTCGCGGCACAAAGAGGTCCAAGGGAGACATGGGTTATTATCCCATGTGTAAAAGATCATTAGGAGACCATTAGTACACATATTAATTACTTAGGATTAGTACTAGTACTTTAAGGATCCTTAGTTTGATTTGTTAGCTAGAAAATCCACATGGGACGAGATTTTTAGTGAGTTTACTTGCCCATATTCGGAAATCAAGTGATATAAACACAAGATTTTGTTTAATTTCGTGTCTAGGCGTTTAATACGGGTATTGGTTTGAGTCTAGGTAAGTCTAGGTATTTCCGGGGTGCGTCCAAATGTATTTTATCACAAAACGTAACCCTTTTTACGTGACTAATAAAAATAAAATACGCAAGGTACGTAATTATCTTCTTAATAATTATTTCTTACTTGGTTGATGTAAACCTTATTTTATTTGATGACTGTTTACATTCATTGATTATTTTTAGTCTACGCGATTTATCTTAAAAGTAAATACTAAGAGTAAACGCGTATCGGACAAAAATAAATAGTGATCATTAATAGTGTCGTACAATGACATGAAAATGAGAAATGTTACATTACATAAAAAGCTTATGGCTTAATTAGTTTTGGATTTATTTATATTATGAGCTTATAACTTATTGTTCCGGCTTAATGAGCCCCGGGTTATGGGATTTTGATTTATATTTGTTGTGACTTAATGGGCTTAAGGTCCATTGGGGTTGATTTGTATTTTGAGGGGTTATGAAAAGAAGTATGGAATAAGTTTCGCTATCGGGCTAAGTATTTTAGACCATGGTGGACCATATGACCCAATAACAAATAAATGAGTTTGTGGACTTTTATAAATGAACTAAAAAAAATTGTGTTGGACTAACAGGAAGATTTTTATTGGACTTGTCGATTGAAAAGAGGTTATTTTGCCACGGTTTGATAAATCATGTCGAAGGTATTGATATTGTGTTTGTCGGAAAACGTCGAATTGGTGAAAATTGTTTTGGATTAAGGTTTAATACTTTGGAAAAAGTCATAAAGACGTATGGGTCATGCCGAATTTTCGAAAGAATTGTATACTTAGAGTTTTGCTAAAAAGAGACAATTTTTTCAATGTTTTAATGATAAATAGTGATTTAACTTGAAAATTTGATACGATACGAAAAATGTAATTTCTCAATTCTTAAATATTTTCTATAAAAACCGGTTGAGTTCAATGTTTAATTGAGGAAATGGAATGTAATCTTAAGGTAAGATTAAATGTTGATGTAAAAAGCTTATGGACATCTTGAATGATGAGATAGTGTAACTACCCCGTTAGCCCATAAAAAAAGACAAAATGATAATAAAATATTATTATTTTTACTTAAATTATTAAATACTTATATATATACACCACCACACACATATCTATATAATTATACATACAAAATATATAACATACATATAATAAACATACATAAAACATATCATATATATATTATATATATATAGAAATATATATATAATATAAACACATACATATATATATCATGATAAATAAATATAGTTATAAAGCATAGAATCTACGAAGTACGATTAACATTTTTCAACTTTTGATCTCTTGCTCATTTCTTAATATAAATATACTTTATATATATATATATATATATATATATATATATATATATATATATATATATATATCACACTGATTTCGGAAATGTGGATTATTTATCTTTGACTTTTGAGCTCTTGCTCATTTATTTTCGTCAGTTTCTCGCAGGGTATTTGGGCCGGTTGTATTGTTAAACAGTTTGAGGTGTTTGAGCTGTATTGTGTTGATGTCACACTTTGCCCAAGTGTTTTTGAGTCATTTTCGCGTAATTACCACACAACCATAAAATGAGATAAAGTGTTGATAATGAGTTAAAGTTTTGGTAACAAGACGGTGGTTTTTGTAATGAGATTAACGGTATGAGATAACGGGTTTGGAATGATATAGATTTGGAATGGGATTTTGGGATGATAAATTGAGGATTTTACATGATTTAAGGCGAACACTTGTACAATAAGATAATTTTGTGCAAGTATAAATATAGGGAGTATATATTAGGTCGTTGTCGGGTACATTGTGCGCTTGCGTAGAAATTTATTATGTTCTGCTTTATTGATATTGCGTTTGCTTTGATTACGGATTGAGGTGAGTTCTTGTAGCCCTACTTTTTACTGGTTTTTCCGTTGGGGGAAAATAATACTCAAATGTGTTTTGAAAAGTTTTGAATTGATCTGTGCGAAATGTGGTTTTGTTTTAGGACAAGTTATGTGCTTATGACTACTATGTGAATATTATGTGATGCATGATTGTTTGGATCGGATGGGTACGCCTACCCAGTGTTTGTGAGATTATTGGATCGGATGGGTACGCCTACCCAGTGTTTGTGAGATTATTAGAGCGGATAGGTACACCTACCCAGGTTTGTGTGTGGTCCTGCCCTAATTTTAGTGCTCCAGCTGGTAGGCCCTTTAGGTGCGTAAGTGACATATGGTTATTGGTTAGCGGTGATGCTAGAGTTGTTTGCATATATTCATTGTCATATAGCACTATTGTCCATTGTTGAAGTATTGGCACAACTTTTTGGTTTAAGGTCAAACCTACGAGCTCACCAACATTATTGTTGACGTTTTCGAGTATCATTTTCAGGTGAAGTGAAAGA
>BQNB010047245.1:0-43238 GCA_026074375.1 Tanacetum coccineum | reverse complement strand
GTAAGGCTGATGAAGGTTTCTTTGTTAGATACTCTTTGAATAGTAAAGCCTTTAGAGTATTCAATAGTAGAACAAGGATCGTGGAAGAAAACTTACATATTAGGTTCAGTGAAAGTACACCTAATGTTGCAGGGAGTGGGCCAAATTAGCTATTTGATATTGATGCACTAACAAGAACAATGAATTATGAGCCAATTGTTGCAGGTACATAGTCTAATGGTTTTGCAGGTACAAAAGCAAGTGATACTGCAGGTCAAGCTTGAAAGGAGACATAATCTATCAAATATTACATTTTGCTACCATTATGGACTGATGATCCACCATTATCCCAAGATCTAAAGAGTTCTTATGATGATGAATCCAAACCTTCAAGTGTTGACGGAAAGAAGGTTGATGAAGAACCAAGAAAAGATAGTGAAAGTAATGATCAAGAGAAGGAAGATAATGTTAACAGCACTAACAATGTTAATGCTGCTAGCACAAATGAAGTTAATGATGTTGGTGGAAAAACAAGCGTTGAACTTCTAGATGATCCAAATATGCCTGCTTTGGAAGATTATAGCATATTTGACTTCACAAGAGATGATGAAGATGATGGTGTAGAGGATGACATGAACAACTTAAATACAACAATCCAAGTCAGTCCTAATTCAACTACAAGAATTTATAAAGATCATCCTCTTGATTAAGTGATTGGAGATTTGCAATCAGCTACACAAATAAGAAATACGTCAAAGAATTTGAAGGAACATAGGTTTGTTAGTACAATTCAACAAAGAACAAACCATAAAGACCTTTAAAACTGCTTGTTTGCATGCTTTTTATCACAAGAATAACCCAAAAAGGTAATTCATGCATTGAAGGATCCAAGCTGGATAGAGGCTATGCAGGAAGAGCTTCTACAATTCAAGCTATAAGAAGTTTGGACTTTAGTGGATTTACCATATGGAAAAAGGGCTATAGGCTCTAAATGGGTTTTCAGGAATAAAAAGGATGAAAAGGGAATTATGATAAGTAATAAAGCAAGATTGGTTGCTCAAGGATACACACAAGTAGAAGGGACTGACTATGAATTCTTATCCCTTGTTGCAAGAATTGAAGCAATTAGGCTATTTTTAGCTTATGCTTTATTTAAAGATTTTATGGTGTATCAAATGGATGTAAAAAGTGGTTTTCTCTATGGGAAGATTAAAGAAGAGGTGTATGTATGTCAACCACTAGGATGTGAAGATCCAAACTTTCCTGATAGAGTATACAAGGTTGAAAAAGCACTGTATGGACTACATCATGCTCCTAGAGCTTGGTATGAAACCTTGTCAACATATCTATTGCACAATGGGTTTCAAAGAGGGAAAATTAACAAGACCTTATTTATCAAAAGACACAAATGTGATATTTTGATGGTCCAAGTTTATGTGGATGATATCATCTTTGGTTTAACAAAGAACGAGTTATGCAATGCATTTGAGAAGTTGATGCATAAGAAATTTCAAATGAGTTCTATGGGAGAACTTACATTCTTTTTGGGATTACAAGTGTAGCAGAAGAAGGATGGCATATTTATTAGTCAAGATAAATATGTTGTTGAAATTTTAAAGAAATTTAGGTTTACAGAAGTCAAGACTGCAAGCACACCAATGGAAACTCAAAAGCCTCTGCTCAAGGATGAAAATGGTGAAGAAGTAGATGTTTATATATATATATATATATATATATATATATATGTCAATGATTGGTTTATTGATGTATCTTACATCTTCAAGACATGACATCATGTTTGTAGTGTGTGCCTGTACTAGATACCAAGTCAATCCAAAGGTTTCACATCTTCATGCTGTGAAAAGGATTTTTAGGTACTTAAAAGGTCAACCAATATTAGGCCTTTGGTATCCAAAAGATTCTCCTTTTGATTTGGTAGCATATACTGATAGTGATTATACTGGAGCAAGCTTGGATAGGAAGTCTACAACAAGAGGTTGTCAATTTTATAGATGTAGATTAATATCATGGCAGTGCAAGAAACAGATAGTGGTTGTAAATTCCACAACAGAAGCTGAGTATGTGACTGCTTTAAGTTGTTGTGGACAAGTGCTTTGGATTCAGAATCAACTACTTGATTATGGGTACAATTTTATGCATACCAAGATCTTTATTGACAAGAACAGTACTATTTGCATAATTAAAAATTATGTTTTTCATTAAAAAACAAAGCATATAGAGACCAGACATCATTTAATTAGAGATTGCAATGAAAAGAAATTGATTCAAATGGTCAAAATCCATACTGACAAGAATGTTGCATATTTGATTACAAAAGCATTTGATGTAAGTAGATTTCAATATTTAATTGTTAGTATTGAAATGATGAATCTTTAAAGTCTTTATCTCTTTATGTTTTTGTAGAGTTTTGTATGAATTAGTACTGTTATTCATGTCATTAAAAGTTTCTGCTGTTAAGTATAATTACTACTGCTGGTTATACTTAATACTGTTGAGTTACTACTGTTAGTTATAGTTAATACTGCTAGGTATAATTCATTGTGAAAATTGATATAGCTTGTGTTTTCTTGGTTTTTGGACTAATATTTTGAAGGAAAAGCAAAGAAAAGTGTTAAAATAATGATGGAAAAACTTTTTGGAATGGAATTGGAGTTGATACTGGTGACTCAAAGTTAATGATACTAGGCATAACTTACTACTGCTGGTTCTAAGTTAATGCTGCTAGACATAACTTACTACTGTTGGGTTCAAGTTAATGTTTTTGAGGGTATTTTCATAAATACTTTGATTAAGGGTTTCAATTAATCATTTAATAGATTTCAATCTTTCAAATACTCTCTAATCACAAACCCTAACTCAATTTTATCATCCATTATCCAAACCCAACACAAATGGCAAATCTAAAGTTTGCAGACACTCACAATATGGTCGCGTTTTAGTCTAAACCCACAAAAAGTAAAGGGTTTCAACAAATTGTGGTTTTTCTGAATGCACAACCTATAAGATATGCATTAACGGTGAATCCCACTATATATATCTCTTGCATTGAATAATTATGGTCTACTGGCGTGGTCAAAACTATCAACGGGGATGTATAGTTGCATGCCCTAGTAGATGGAAAGAAGATAATTATCTCTGAAACATCCGTGAGAAGAGATCTGTAACTATAAGATGAGGAAGGTATTGATTGTTTACTAAAACTCTACCATTTTTAAACAACTTGCATTGATGGGATATGAGAAAATTTCACAGAAGCTCACTTTTTATAAGCCATTCTTCTCTCTACAATGGAAATTTCTATTGGGAAGTAAGGGCTTCTACAACTTTGTACTGCTGATTCAACTTAGTACTACCATGAGAAGAATTAGTACTGTCAAGCTTAGTTAGTACCGCCAGTACAAATTATTAGTACTGCCAGTTTATTAGTATTGTTAGTTAGTACTGTTTGTTATATAGTTAGTACTGCTAAAGTGATATGCATGAGTTATATTTGGAATAGATATGCATGATCACTTGACGCGTTTTGTAAGCCCATTAGGGTTTCCTTGTTGTATAAAAGGAATTCTAAGGCATAGATCTAGATATCAGTTTTTCTTATTAGTATTCATAGTTTGCATAGCAATCATAGTTAGTATTCATAGCTATTTTGTAACTCAAAATAGTATTCAATATATTGAAAATTTTGTAAAGATCTTGTTTTTACTATTTCATTGTTCTTCTTGGTATTGCAAACTAGATTTCGCATAGTTTGTGATATTCTTAATCTTAGTTTCTACTATAGTTGTCTCGGATCTATCCAATATAACTAAGCTTTAACAAGCTAAGTAAGATCTGTCAAGAAGGGATCAACAAGTGGTATCAGATCCAGGTTGAGAAACTCTGAATAAGAAGAACACTATATCTACACAAGATCTCATAATCAAAGAGAAGATGGAATCACAGTCAGAAACTACCCAAACAGTGTCTGCACTAAAACTTCCTATAACCAAAACAGGAGACTATGATCTATGGAGCATGAGAATGGAGGTCCCATTTCTCCTAAAACTACTGAACAAAAGCTATTGCATCAGCTAGTACTGAAGGTCCCATTTCTCCTAAAACTGCTGAACAAAAGCTAGCAAGAAAGAATGAATTGAAAGCAAAAAGCACCCTGTTGTTGGCCATTCCTGATGAGCACCTATTGAAGTTTCATGGAATCAAGGATGCAAAGACCTTATGGGAAGAAATCAAGGCCAGGTTTGGAGGCAACAAAGAATCAAAGAAAATGCAGAAAACTATTCTAAAGCAGCAATATGAGAATTTTACTGCATCAAGATCTAAAGGACTGGATAAAACCTATGATAGGTTTTAGAAACTCATCAGTCAATTGGAAATTCATAGTGAAGTTATCTCCCAGGAAGATGCAAATCTTAAGTTGCTAAGAAGTCTACCATCAGCTTAGAACAATATTGCCTTGATCATGTGTAACAAAACTGATCTAGATGAGTTGAGCATGGATGATTTGTACAACAATTTGAAAGTATATGAAGCTGAGATTAAAAGCCAATCAACCTCAAGCTCAAACTCTCAGAATGTGGCTTTTGTATCTTCAAATGATACCAGCAGTACTAATGAAGCAGTTAATACTGATCATGGTGTTCCTGCTGCTAGGTCAAAGGGACAAGCTTCTTCCTCAACCTATGCTGATGATGTCATGTTTTCCTTCTTTTCAATCAATCTAATAGTCCATAGTTGGATAATAAAGATCTGGAGCAGATTGATACTGATGATCTTGAAGAGATGGATCTCAAATGGCAGGTGGCCATGCTAACCATGAGGGTGAAGAGATTCTTAAAGAAGACAAAAAGGAATCTGAATTTCAATGGCAAAGAAACTGTTGGCTTTGATAAAACAAAGGTTGAATGTTACAACTGCCACATGAGAGGTCACTTTTCTAGAGAATTCAAGGCACCAAGGAATTAGGGGAATAGAAATGGAGATTCTCCAAGAAGGATTGTACCAGTAGAGACTCCTGCAAATGCCTTGGTTGTTCAAGATGGGATAGGTGGTTATGATTGGAGCTTTCAGGCTGAAGAAGACATCACAAACTTTGCATTAATGGCTTATACATCTCAAGGTTCATCAAGTTCATCAAGTTCAGACTCTGAGGTACATACTTGCTCTAAAGATTGCTTAAAATCATATGAAACTCTTCAAAAATAGTATGATCAACAGTGTGATGCTCTTAAAAAATATAATCTAGAAATTATTGGTTATCAAATGGGTAGAAATCATTAGAATCTAGATAGTTGTTCATGAAAAGAAATGAAGCTGTTTATAAAGAAATATTGCTTTTTAAAGTAATGATGCTCAAGATAAAGACATTTCTATCAAAAACTTAAAAATCAGTTAAAAGAAGCTTTAAAAGAGAAAGATGATTTGAAACTTAAACTAGAAAATTTTGAAGAATCATCAAACAATCTAACTAAACTGATACATAGTTAAATAAGTGCTAAAGACAAAGCTGGTCTTGGTTATGATAGTCAAATAAATAAGAGTGAAATGGTTCATAGTGTGTTTAACAGTAGAGAAAAAAAAAAGTTGATGGATGATCGTCTAGTAATGATAGATTCAAAATAGGTGAAGGGTTTCATGCAGTTCCCCCTCCCTACACTGGGAACTACATGCCCTCAAGACCTGACTTATCCTTTGTTGGGTTAGATGATTCTGTCTATAAGACTAAAGTGAGTGAAACTATTACTACTGCATCTAAAACCAGTAAGGATAGTTTGGAAAAACCTAAAACTGTTAGGCCTAGTGCTCCTATCATTGAAGATTAGGACACTGATAGTGTGTTTAGACCTAAAACTGATCAGACAAAACCAAAGTCTACTAAAATCAATTTTGTCAAATCTGACAAGAATGTGAAATCTGTTAATAAGGAAAACACACATAGGCAAGAAGAGTATCCTATGAAAAGTCAAAGTCATAGGGATAATAGAAGAAACTGGAATGGAATGATGACTCAAAAACTAAAAAATGGTTTTAAGTTTATAAAGAAAGCTTGTTTTGTGTGTGGGAGTTTCAACCATTTAATCAAAGACTGTGATTTTCATGATAATAAAATGGTAGAAAAACCTGTGTTGAATAATAAGGGAAGGGTTACTGGTCAAAGGGAAATTAGACCAGTATGGAACAATGCTCAGAGGGTGAACACCACAAAAAAATTAACCACCCACATCCTAAAAGGAATTTTGTTCCAACAACAGTTGCAACAAAGTCAAGACAAGTACCAGTTAATGCTGCTAAGCAAAACTCTCCAAGAGCAGCATCATCAGTTAGTACTGACATGCCTGTTAATACTGCTGCCCCTAAAATCAAAAGTGAATGATGCATTACCCAAAACATATTCCTATTTTAAAGCACATTCACCAGTAAGAAGGGCTTTTAACCAAAAATCAGCAGCTAAAACCAATAATTTTAATGAAAAAGTTAAAACTACTAGGGTTAACAATGTAACTACTACTCGGCCAAAATCAGTAGTTAGTGCTGCTGTGGGAAATGAGGAAATTGTTGTAAAGTCAGTGGTTATGTGTTTAATTAAACATACCTTTTAACCTTTTAAAACGAGCCAGAATTAACAAAAAACGACTTAAAAGCCAAATATACGCTTGTTTTGCTAATTGTGTTGTGCAGGAACGGATATCTAAGAAAAAGACGAAAAACGAAGCCAAATCGACAAAACCGGGCTCGGAATGGAAAAGCAGGAAAAAGACAAAGTCAAAGTCCAAGCCCAAGTGTAGAAAAGTCAACCCAAGTCAACCCCGAAGCCAAAAGTCAAGAAAAATAAGTTTGAGGGTAATTTGTGGTCAAAACCCTAAACTATTTAAAGAAAAAACAAGAAAAGAAGAGGAGGTTAAAACTGCAAAATGTCAAAGAAATACCCAAGTGCCACAAGCTGCCACAGAACAACCTTCTAATAACTAACAAACTTTGCAGGGTAATAATCAGTTAAACCTCAAGGGGTGTTCTAGCCAAAGGCCCAAACTTCTATAACCCACAAGGACTTAAAATGCAAACACCCTTAACACTTTGAGGGACCAAACCTGTTAAACTCCCAAACCTTCACCCAAGTTTTAAAAACACTGTACATCTTCTTCGTGATTTCCCGCCTAAACCCATAACCCCACAACCTGTCATTTTCTCCTCGTTTGACCTCCCACAATACCAAAAATGTCACCATAACTTAACCCCACACCCACATGGGTTTAAAGTCCACTGTGGCAATCCCCTTGCTTTCTATTGGGTATTGACTTCAACGGGTGTGATTCTTTTTGAAGAAATTGAAGGCTAGGATCAAAGGATGTTGTCTCCCCTCTCACAAGTAACACAAGTAGCACAAGTTTGTGCTATAAAAGCAAGAAAGACCAAGAAGGCACATATGAAGTTTTTTTCCTTAGTTTTAAAATTTTTTTTAAAAAGTTTATGTAATTTAAAAGTTTATGTAATTTAAATTCTGTTTAAGAACCCTTGTATTATGTTTTAAAAGTTTAATGAAAAGTTATTAAAGTTTTATCTAAAATTCTGTCCAAAAAGATATTTAAATTTTTGTTGTTGATAAGCAAAAGGAAGCATGGTCTAAACCAGGGGGGGGGGGGGGGGGGGGGGGGGGGAAGAGACCTTGGGTTTTAAGTGTATTCAGAACACAAAGGACTAAGGGGTTTAGATTGTCTAAGTACCTATTCATTTGGGACCTTCTGTAAGTTTTACTGTTTCTTTGCTTATAGCTTAATTGCCTGCTTATTACTGCTTATTCCTTATTATCCTTTGCTTATTTGCTTGTTAAATGGTTAGTTAATTAATCTGTTTTTGCTTTCTTTTAAGTTTTTAGTTCTAAACTAAGCTTAAAAGTCACAAATTAGAAATTAAAGGGGTGTTTGGGTTAAGCATGAAAACGGGTCAAAACAAGTTTTGTATGGGTTGTGGTCACAAAGTTAGGTTTAGCTTAAGTTTTTAAGCTTATTCAAGCATGTTTTCCAAAATCTTTAAGCTCAAAACTGTTTTTCAAAGTTTTTTTTAGATATTGTCAAAACTGTGGTTTTTAAAAAAGGGATACAATGGCTTATTTGGATAAGCCATTGTATATTTGAGTTGTGCTTTAAAAAGAATGTCTTTTGTGTGTTTAAACAAGCTGTCAAAAATCCTTTGGTCATTTGACTTGTTGAGTCAAACCTACCAAAATTTTAAGTGTCATTTTTATAAAAGCTAAAAGCCCTTTTTCATTCTCTAAAATCAGCAGGATTATTAGTGTTTTAGAAGCTTAAAATTTGTGCACAAGTTCATTTATTGGTGTTCTTAATCTGTTTTAACTTAGTTTCTTTATTTGAAGGCCCCCCTTATTTGACAGTCCCCCTTTAAAATAAGCGTCAATATAAGCCTTGTCCTTGCTAATTTCCCAGTGACTAAGTGGTGTAACATTTAAGCCACCAATCTAGCTTTTCAGTGAACTCAAGCCCTAGATTTTGGCTTATCTTAAGAGCCCATAAGCTCTTTGTTAAGTTCCCTAAGTTTTCAGTCCTTAAAAAAGCCCCTTTGATAGCTTATTTTTAAGCTCAAAGTAGCCCTTTGGCTATTTTTGCTTAGCTCTAGTGTAGGGATTGTTATTTTCTTTCTAGCTTTATTTAGCTTACTCAATGCTTTTTGTTGTTTCCTAGTAGCTCATTAGGTTAGGTAGTTTAAGTGTGTTTGCTTATTTTCCAATGCTTGCTTATTTTGTGTAACAACCAAGTGATAAGCCCCTTAAGTCCTTTTAAGCCAATTTAGCTTCCTGTCAATTAAGCCCTCTTTCAGCTTATTTAGTTATTGCATTTTAGTACTTAGAGCTTATTTAGGTTAGTTTAGCCCCCCCCCCCCCTTAGCTTATTAGTTCCAAGTCTAGCTTATTTTCCCAAAAAGACCAAAAAGACTTAGCCATTTTTTTGCCTTAAGCTCATTTTAGCTTCTGTCGTTTTAAAAAGCTCTTTTAAGCTTATTCTTAGCTTTTTAGAAAAAGTTGTAGTTTTGAAAGTTGTTAAGCTCAATAAGCTTAACAACTTTGGTTCACAAAGTTTTTCACAAAAAAAAAGGAAGAAAGGGTGATCCGTGATCAAGACTCAAACCCTGTGTCTCAACCCTCGATACATCCCCCTTTTATACACACGACCGTGCGCCCTGGGCTTTTACTTAGTAGTCCCAAGGCTTAAGAGTATATACCAGTTTTCACCCTTTGCCTATAAAGCTGTGACAGCTTATTAGCGGCTTATTTATAATCACTTTTTAGTTTTCTTATTTTTCGTAGGTTAGTTATAGTGAGTAAGTATATTAGGTGAAGTTTTCAGAATTTTTAAAAGTCGTTTTAGTATTTTTTTTATAATTTAATTTATTTTAAAAGTTTTTAAAAATTCATAAAAAAATACAAAATATCAAAAAAAATATTTTTCTTTTTTAGAAAATTTTCTAGTCTTATAAGTTTGTAGGAAAAATATAAAAAAATTTTCGTAAGGTCCATTTTTATAACTTATGATTTTAAAGAACGGCTCGGGTGCTCTTTTTGACTTGCTCGTTTTGGGTCAAAACGACCTCCGTTTTCAGTCTAGTCCCCTTTCATTCTCGTTATTTTCTCATAGAGTATTTAGAATGAAAATTTCTTCAGTAGGTACATTTTAAAGAATTTAGTTTTTCCCCCTTTGTATCGGGGTCCGTGCTCTCGTTTCTAGCTGTGAATTTCATATTTTTTAGATTTTCTTAAACGTTTTGTTTGTTATTTTTAATTTAACTTTCCACACTCTCAAATCATTTCTCTCCTTCAAACTCCAATCTTCCGACTGTATCGATTTTCCAGCACAGCCTCATTGGGGATTAACGACCCGGGAACATTCTATACTGCTTCCGGTTACATTGATTGTTGTTGTTTTTTTTAGATTATATATATTTTATATTTTAATATATATTATATATTATAATTTGAAAGAAAATTTAAGCAATCAATTTTTGGCGCCGCTGCCGGGGAGGCTGTGATTCCGACAATCGTTGCGTTTGGCATTTGTGTTTGAATCTGTGCATATTATCTAAAAAAAAAAAAAACCAAAAAGTACAAAAATATTTTCATTTTCTTTTTAGTATAATTATCATTTAAAAAACTAAAAAAAAAATCAAAAATATAAAAACATTGTCTTTAATTACAAATAAAATTCACAAATTGGTAAAATGCCAAAATATAATATTCTCAACTGAGGTATTATCATAATAACTTCCGGTGAACTTTGTGGTTCCCAACTCGAACAAAAGATTTAAAAACTTGCCTTTTGTGTCACTAGCGAGGTACGGTTCACCTTTAAAAAGATAAACAAACTCTAAGAGGGGTATAAGGCGGGTTGTTCCTAGGAACTACGACCCTAAAGGAAAAAGGTTTTTAATAGCTTCGCGCTTTCCTATTTCTCCCGCACCTTTTGCGTTTTTCTTTTCGAAGAGTTACCGAGAAGCTTGTCGATTATTAGGTTTAAGTTGTCTTCTTCGTTGTCCGTTATTAAATAAATTGTGAATTAACTTCAGATAAACCCAAAACAAAAAAAAATTAGTGATAAATTTTTCTTTCTAGTGTAATGCAACGACTCGTTCCCAAACTCGTAATCTTCATAATCAACAACACCAGGCCCCACCTCCTGTTGTTGAACCGTTTAATCTTGAAGAACCGCTTGAAAATCCACCACCTCCTCCCCCACCTCCGATGGCTGATAATCGTACTATGGCTCAATTGCTCGAGGCACCCACCGAGGGTTACGAAGATGCAATTGTAGTTCCTGAAATCAATGCTAATTTTGAGTTGAAGCATGGTTTAATCAACCTCGTTCAAAACAAGCAATTCCTTCCGGACATGACAAAGGAAATCCACATGTCCCACATCCGATATTTCAACAAGATCACTTCTACGATGAAGTTCCCGAACGTCCCGAGTACGTCGGTAAAGCTTATGCTTTTCCCATTTTCCCTCGAGGGTGCAAGCCGGCATTTGGCTAGAGAAAGAACCCCCTCGGTCGATTCAAACATGGGATGATCTTGTTTCAAAATTCATCAACAAATTTTTCCCTCCTTCCAAAACCACAAATCTTCGAAATGAAATCACGAGATTTCAACAAAGGGAGATGAAGATTTGAAGAGACTTTTTATGAAGCTTGGGATAGATTTTAATGATCTTCTTCGGCATGATCCACAATCATGGATTTTCTGAACTGCATCAACTTGAAACATTTCCTATAATACATTGAACTCTAACGATTAAGGATTCGTTAAATCCGCCGCGGATAGTGGCAACTTTTTTGGTACAAAATGCCTCGTGGTTGCCTAAGAATCATTGAAAGCAAATCCAAAGTCCGTAATTCACGTAACAAACCCGTTGTTGCCAAAGTGAGTGCGAGCACTTCCACCCCCGGAATCTCTTCCGAAGTTGCTGAGTTAAAAGAAATGGTGAAAGCTTTACTCCTTCAAAAAAAATACAATCTTCACCGCCTCCTACTCCCTGTAAAGCGGTTGAGGAAAGTTGTGTTACTTGCGGTGGTGCTCATTCCTACCAAACTTGTCCAGCCACTTCTGGCAATGTTTATAGAGATAATATCCAAGAATATGTCTCTCAAGCAGCCGCAGCTAATTCAACCAAGGAAACACCGTATCGAGCCCCGAATTAAAATCAAATTCGACACACCCGGATGTTTTCCTCCCGTTCAAAACAATCATATGCAAAATCAAGGAAACAATCAGAATCGTTACAACCAAAACCGAGGGAATTTCAATCAAGCTCCAGCTTACCAACCCCCGGTTAATCAAGGTCAAGTCTATCGACCTCAGGTTGTTCAACCTCCTGCTTATCAAGCTCCCGCCTATCAAGCTCCAGCTCCTCAAATTCAAGGTGTATCAAAGGAAGATTTCCATAGCTACGTAAAAGCTAATGATGCTGTGATGAGGAACATGCAAACTCAAGGTCAAAACATGCAAAATCAATTGAACAACTTGGCTACTTCAAACCAAAGACTTGAAAGTATGCTAGGTAACTTCATCAAGATGAATACCGCCTCTACTTCGGGAACTCTCCCTAGTAACACCGTTACTAACCCGAAAGAGGATTTAAAGGGTATTACCACTCGAAGTGGTGTAGCTTACAAGGGACCCACGATTCATACTACTTCTTCTCCTAAAGTAGTAGAACGTGATACCGAGGTCACAAAGGACACGATGCATCCTACTAATAACGGAAGCACCGAAGACGTCCCACCTCCGGTTGTCCCTATTGTCAATCATGAATCAATCTCTGAACCCGCAAATGCTCCAGTTAGTGCCTCAAGGCCTAACCAAAAAGCATCAATTCCATTTCCTTCAAGAAGAAATGATGAAAGACGTCGTGAGAAAGCTAACGACCAAATTGAGAAATTCTATGAAATCTTTAGAGATTTGAGTTTCGAAATTAGCTTTACGGATGCCTTGATGCTCATGCCAAAATTCGCCTCGACTCTAAAAACCTTAATCGGAAACAAGGAAAAGTTAAGTGAAATGGCTAGAACCCCGTTGAATGAGAATTGCTCACCCACATCCTAACAAGTTACCAATAAACTGGAGAACCCCTGCCGAATTCTCATTCCATGTGAATTTATTCGGGATAAATACATCAACGCCTTGGATGATCTTGGTGCAAGCATTAATCTTATGCCATATTTCGTCTAGAAAACTCTCTCTCTTCCTAACAAACTTCGACGTTGCATGACGCTTGAATTACGGACCGTTCAATCTCTAAACAATCGGTATCAATGAAGACGTCTATGGACGGTGGGAAGTTCCCATATCCTGCAGATTTCGTAGTCGTCGATTTTGAACCAGACCCTTGAAACCTCTAATTTCTCGGGAGGAGGTTTCTAAAACAAGTCGAGCATTAATCGATGTATACGAGGGCGAGAAACCCACGTGTTGGCAAGAGGACATTACAGTCAATCTGGACCAAACTTCCGAGGTACACGTCTGACTAACAGATCATAATGACCAAAACCGAATTGACGTCATTGATATGGGCTTGTGAAGAACACTCTCACGAAGTTCTTGGTTTCTCAAATGAATCTCAAGTGGCATCTACTCCTTACAATGATCCAATCGTCTCACTTCTCTCCAACATTAACTTCCATTCGGGACAGTGATTTTCTCCTTTTTGAAGAAGCCGACTCTTTTCTTGCTATAGAGGATGATCCAACTTCACCGGAAGTTGATCCAACTTATTATGACCCTGAAGGGGACATTCTTCTCCTCGAAGCAATTCTCAATAGTGAACCATCACCACCTTCCAATCAAGGAAATTATTTTCCTGAAACTCGAAAAGATCTTAAGATTTGTGAAGCAAACCATGAAAATTCTTCAGTTAATGAGCCCCCTGAGGTTGAACTCAAGGACTTGCCACCTCATTTGGAATATGCATTTCTGGAGGGTGACGACAAGTTACCCTCATAATTGCAAAAGACTTGAAAATGAGAAAAGGCACTCTAATCGAGTTCTAAAGTCCACAAGCGAGCCATCGCTTGGAAAACTTTCTGATCTCAAGGGGTATCAACCCCATGAGTTTTGTACACGACAAAATTCTCAGGAAGAGGACTACAACGAACCGACGGTTCAGCCATCAAAGGCAGGTTAATCCAAAAATCCACGACGTCATCAAGAAAGAAGTTGAAAAGCTCTTGACTGCCGGATTGTATTTATCCAATCACTGACAGTCCCATGGGAAATGCCGGTGCATTGTGTACCAAAAGGATGGCATGTCCCGTCGAAAAGAATGAAGAAAAATGAACTTATACGACTCGATGGGTACACTAAGGGTGGAGAGTATCACGACTACAGAAAGTTGAATGAGGCTACCCGAAAGGACCACTTCCCACTTCCCTTCATGGACCAAATGCTCGAAAGACTCGCGGGAAACCAATACTATTGTTTCCTCGATGGCTTTTCAGGTTATTTCCAGAATTCACCCAAGAACCCAAAAGACCAAGAAATGACAACCTTTACTTTCCCATCAACGGAACATTTCCTACGTCGCATGCCTTTTGGCTATGCAATGCACCCCGGCACGTTCCAACGCTGTATATGGGCAATCTTCCACGACATGATCGAAAAAACGATGGAAGTGTTTATGGATGACTTTTCAGTCTTCGGGGATTCTTTCTCTACATGCCTATCCCACTTGGACAAAATGTTAAAATGGTGTGAAGACACCAATTTGGTCCTAAACTGGGGAGAAAAGCCATTCATGGTAAAAGAAGCATCGTTCTCAGGACATAAAAATCTCAAATACCAGGAATGAGGTCGAATCGACTAAAGTTTGATGTTATCGCCAAGCTCCCTCACCCGACTACTGTGAAAGGTGTCCGAAGTTTTCTTGGGCATGCCGGTTTTTACCGACGATTCATACAAGACTTCTCAAAGATAGCCCGCCCAATGACCCACCTGCTTGAAAAAGAGACTCCATTTTTCTTCTCAAAAGAGTGTATCGAATCCTTTAATACACTTAAAAGAAAATGGACTGAGGCACGGATTTTGATTCTCCCGACTGGACTTTGCCCTTACGAACTCATGTGGTGATGCAAGTGAATTTGCAATTGGGTCAGTCCTAGGGCAACGAAAGAACAAGCCTTTCAACCACTTCCACTATGCCAGCAAAACCATGACTGAACCTCAAGCACACTACACTACGACCAAAAAAGAATTACTTGTCGTGGTGTACGCTTTTGAGAAATTTCGGTCGTATCTTGTTTTGTCTAAAAGCATAGTGTATACCGACCATATCCCTGCTATAAAGTATCTCTTCGCTAAAGGAGAAGATCTAACCAAGACTGATGCGGTGGATCCTTTTGCTCCAAGAATTTGATGTTGAGATTAGAGACAAAAAAGGAGCAGAAAATCTGGCCGCCGATCATCTTTCAAGACTTGAGAACCCTCATCAAGATAAACTCGAGAACAAGGAAATCACTAAAACATTTCCTCTCGAAACTCTTGGATCGGTTCTCTTGCTAGCAGATAGTCCCACCATGGTTTGCAGATTTCGCCTACTACCATCGGGTGAACTCGATGTCAAGGGAAATGTCATCCCAACAGAAAAACAAGTTTTTCAAAGATGTCAAACACTACTTCTGGGATGACCCCTTCTTATTCAAAATCTGTGCGGATCAAATGATCCGGCGGTGTGTGCACGGCAAGGAAGCTCGTGACATTCTCGAAGCTTGCCACAATGGACCCACCGGGGGACATCATGGTGCAAATCTCACCGCCAAAAAGGTCTTTGATGCCGGATTCTTTTGGCCTTCAATATACAAGGATGCACACGAGTTGGTTAAAAATTGTGACTCGTGCCAACGACAAGGAAAAATTTCACAAAGGGATGAGATGCCTCAAAATTCCATCCAAGTTTGTGAAATCTTTGACGTTTGGGGCATCGACTTCATGGGACCCTTCCCATCTTCTAAAGGCAACAAATACATACTTGTGGCTGTCGACTATCTGTCAAAATGGGTTGAAGCAAAGGCGCTCCCCACCAACGACGCCCCGATGTAGTTGCAAATTATCTTAAACTCTCATTGCAGATTTGGTGCTCCCCTTGCCAATCATCATGAACGTGAGAACGCATTTTGCAAGACCAGTTTGGCAAAGGACATGCTTAAATATGGAGTCACTCATCGTCTCTCCACCGCGTATCATCCCCAGACAAGTGGGCAGGTTGAAGTATCAAATCGTGGTTTAAAAAGAATTCTTGAAAGGACAGTGGGCGAAAATCGTGCCTCTTGGTCGGACAAACTAGATGACGCTCTCTGGGCCTTCCGTACAGCATACAAAACACCCATCGGGTGTACTCCGTACAAGCTTGTATATGGAAAGGCATGTCATCTACCGATTGAGTTGGAGCACAAAGCTTACTGGGCCCTTAAAAATGCAAACTTTGATCTCCAAACAGGGTGATCAACGCAAAGTTCAACTCAATGAATTAAGTGAACTGCGTGATCAAGCTATAGAAAATCTTAGATCTACAAAGAGAGAAAACAAGAGAAATGCATGACGCAAAGACAAAAACCGCGTTTGTCAACCGTGACAAGTCCTCCTCTTTAACTCAAGATTGAAAATTTTCTCCGGCAAATTGAAGTCCCGTTGGTCAGGACCATTTACCATTGTTCAAGTCTTTCCATAAAGGCACCATTGAGTATAATCCAAAACCCGGGCCAAACTTCAAAGTAAGATGGTCATCGTCTCAAGCCAATTTGGAGGTGATATCCCTGCTATGGATATCCCTGACCTCCAAACATTCCCTAAGGACAACTGAATTCAGGGAATTGGGTCAAGCTTAGTGACCCTAAACAAGCGCTTCGTGGGAGGCACCCCATGCTTATCCTAGTTTTTCAGTAGTAGTAGTATGCTAGTTTATGAATAAGTGTTTAGTTGTTGTGAGGAGGCTTGCCTCTTTCCTTTTCCATGTGTTGTGTTTTGTGCTGTATTGTCCAGGATGTCCCGGATTTTTGAAGCCTCTCGTGCTATTTGTCCTTCGATCACAAGAGCTTCACAATCCTCAGCTTCATTTGGGAATCCCGATATCCTAATCTTATCGACTAACGTTTATCTTTAAGCATACTTCATAAACGGCTTAGGATTTACGTAGAAACCCTTCGTAAAACATTGAGGACAATGTTTCATTCTAGTATGGGGGGATCTTCGATTTGATTTTTGCCTGCAGCCGTTGTTATCACGTAATCCCGTTTTTACCACCAAAATTTCAAAAAAAATGAAAAAATTTAAAAATTTTCAAAAATAAAATAAGTGTTTTGTCACAATTTTGACTTTCCTGCTGGGTAGAATAAGAATAAATTTTGACTCGATCGAGCGTGTTGAGCTCTAGCTTGTTCCTTAACCTTTAGACTAAGCGTTCGCGAATATTCGCGAAGAATGAAAAATGATAGTGTTAAGTATGAGTTGTATGCTAAACAAGGATTATTTGGAAATCTTAAGAGCTCATGTGTGTAATTTGTCGCTTTTTCTCCTAAAGAAATAACCTGACTAATATATGTGCACATTGGAAAATTAAACTTAACTCATAATTTTTATGTAGTATATAGCAAAAACTTTAGACTTAGTTCAAATTTATACTTGAATTTTTCAAAAAGACGTTTTCCCAAAAAAAAATGATGAAAAATGCAAAAATATAATAAATATAAACTGTGGGTTGATAAAAGTTTGCTGTATCTTGCCGGCTCACAACCGATGTTACAGCCTTCTAAAGAAAACCCATAGTAAGAATAATTATCCGAGACTGATAAAAGTTTGCTGCATCTTGCCGGCTCACAACCGATGTTGCAGCCTTCTAAAAGGTCGAAGGTTACAATTGCGTAAATAGTTAATGTTAAGTTGGTAAATATCAGAACTCTTTTGTAAATACGAAATATGCTTTTTAACCTTTGGCTATTATAATTTAAAATGCAATGTGCATACGGGAAAACTGAGAGTTTTTTTTGAAACCTAAGGTCCGAGAGTCCCGATACTAGTCTCTGTGGGGTGTCAAACTGGTCCATTAACCGCAAGTTTGGGATGTGCCTGAGACGAAAGTCGCTACATGGGGATGATCTCGCCATTAAACTCATTCTTCTCGGTGAACGGGAAGCATAGAATATTACAAACTTGATCCATGTTGAAATTCAATAGCACATACACCTTAAAAGATAAAAATTTCGGAGTAAAAGTTTACAAATTGCAATATGAGTAGTGTTAGCAACTTAAATCATAATTAACAGTGATTTGTTTTTAATCTTGGTTTGGAATAAGTGAAAAAGTCCAAACATGAATTAATCCTTTATGGGGCATTCTCGGATCGAATGCATCTTGTTCTATGATCCCCCTTAAAGTTTATTAACTAACGAAAGTCAAAACATTCTATTTAAGTTGATTAAAGAAAAAATGAAAAATACAAAAAGATGTGTAGAAATAAAAAAATTGGTAAAGACGGGGATTTTCAAAACTCTTGAGTCTTTAACTCCTCAAATAAACCTCCACTTTAGCTACTTTTCAAGTTATTAGTCAGGTGTTGAGATTCTTAGTTTTATCCAAATGCTTACTTTATAGCATGCGTGAGTACACGGCAATACCTAAGTAGGGGGGATTTTTGGTATGTGTTTAATTACACATACCTTTTACCTTTAAAAACGAGCTAAAATAACCAAAAACGGACTTAAAATGCCAAATATACGCTTGTTTTGCTAATTGTGTTGTGCAGGAACGGATATCTAAGAAAAGGATGAAAAACGAAGCAAAAACGACAAAACCGGGCTCGGAATGGAAAAGCAGGAAAAAGACAAAGTCAAAGTCCAAGCCCAAGTGTAGAAAAGTCAACCCAAGTCAACCCCGAAGCCAAAAGTCAAGAAAAATAAGTTTGAGGGCTAAATTTGTCAAAACCCTAAACTTATTTAAAGAAGAAAACAAGAAAAAGAAGAGGAGGGTTAAAACTGCCAAATTGGCAAAGAAATACCCCAAGGGCCAAAGCTGCCAAAGACAACTTCTTATAACTAACAAGGACTTGCGGTGTAATAATCATTATAACCCTCAAGGGGTGTTCTTGCCAAAGCCCCAAACTTCTATAACCCACAAGGACTTAAAATGCAAACACCCTTAACACTTTGAGGGACCAAACCTGTTAAACTCCCAAACCTTCACCCAAGTTTTAAAAACACTGTAACACTTCATTTGTGATTTCCCGCCTAAACCCATAACCCCACAACCTGTCATTTTCTCCTCGTTTGACCTCCCACAATACTCCAAAAATGTCACCATAACTTAACCCCACACCCACATGGGTTTAAATCCACTGTGGCAATCCCCTTGCTTTCTATTGGGTATTGACTTCAAAGGGTGTGATTCTTTTTGAAGAAATTTAAGGCTAGGATCAAAGGATGCTGTCTTCCCTCTCACAAGTAGCACAAGTTTGTGCTATAAAAGCAAGAAGACCAAGAAGGCAGCATATGAAGTTTTTTTTCTTAGTTTTTAAAATTTTTAAAAAGTTTATGTAATTTAAAAGTTTATGTAATTTTTTTTTTTTAAATTCCAGTTTAAGAACCCTTGTATTATGTTTTAAAAGTTTAATGAAAAGTTATTAAAGTTTTATCTAAAATTCTGTCCAAAAAGATATTTAAATTTTTGTTGTTGATAAGCAAAAGGAAGCATGGTCTAAACCTGGAAGAGACCTTGGGTTTTAAGTGTATTTAGAACAATAAAGGACTAAGGGGTTTAGGATTAGTTCTAAGTACCTATTCATTTGGACCTTCTGTAAGTTTTACTGTTTCTTTGCTTATAGCTTAATTGCCTGCTTATTACTGCTTATTCCTTATTATCCTTTGCTTATTTGCTTGTTAAATGGTTAGTTAATCTGTTTTTGCTTTCTTTTAAGTTTTTAGTTCTAAACTAAGCTTAAAAGTCACAAATTAGAAATTAAGAGGGTGTTTGGGTTAAGCATGAAAACGGGTCAAAACAAGTTTTGTATGGGTTGTGGTCACAAAGTTAGTTTTAGCTTAAGTTTTTAAGCTTATTCAAGCCTGTTTTCCAAAATCTTTAAGCTCAAAACTGTTTTTCAATGTTTTTTTTAGCTATTGTCAAAACTGTGGTTTTAAAAAAAGGGATACAATGGCTTATTTGGATAAGCCATTGTATATTTGAGTTGTGCTTTTAAAAGAATGTCTTTTGTGTGTTTAAATAAGCTGTCAAAAATTCTTTGGTCATTTGACTTGTTGAGTCAAACCTACCAAAATTTTAAGTGTCATTTTTTATAAAAGCTAAAAGCCCTTTTTCATTCTCTAAAATCAGCAGGATTATTAGTGTTTTAGAAGCTTACAATTTGTGCACAAGTTCTTTTATTGGTGTTCTTAATCTGTTTTAACTTAGTTTCTTTATTTGAGCTTATTTGACAGCTTAAAATAAGCTGTCAATATAAGCCCTTGTCCTTGGCTAATTTTCCCCTGGTGCTAAGGGGGTAACTTTAAGCCCACCCATCTAGCTTTTCAGTGAACTCAAGCCCTAGATTTTGGCTTATCTTAAGAGCCCATAAGCTCTTTGTTAAGTTCCCTTTGTTTCAGTCCTTAAAAAGCCCCTTTGATAGCTTATTTTTAAGCTCAAAGTAGCCCTTTGGCTGTTTTGCTTAAGCATAGTGTAGGGAATGCTTATTTTCTTTCTAGCTTATTGAGCTTAACTCAATTGCTTAATTTTGTTGTTCCTAGGTAGCAATTAGGTTAGTTAGTTAAGGCGGTGTTTTGCTTATTTTCCATTGCCTTGGCTTATTTTGTGTAAACAGCCAAGTGATAAGCCCCTTAAGTCCTTTTAAGCCAATTTAGCTTCCTGTCAATTAAGCCCTCTTTCAGCTTATTTAGTTATTGCATTTTAGTACTTAGAGCTTATTTAGGTTAGTTTAGCCCCCCCCCTTTAGCTTATTAGTTCCAAGTCTAGCTTATTTTCCCAAAAAGACCAAAAAGACTTAGCCATTTTTTTGCCTTAAGCTCATTTTAGCTTCTGTCGATTTAAAAGCTCTTTTCAAGCTTATTCTTAGCTTTTCAAAAAAGGTTGTAGTTTTAAAAATTGTTAAGCTCAATATAGGTGAAGGGTTTCACGCAGTTCCCCCTCCCTACACTAGGAACTACAAGCCCTCAAGACCTGACTTATCCTTTGATGGGTTAGATGATTCTGTCTATAAGACTAAAGTGAGTGAAACTGAAACTAGTATATCTAAAACTAGTAAGGATAATTTGGAAAAACCTAAAACTATTAGACCTAATGCTTCTATCATTGAAGATTGAGACACTGATAGTGATACTGATAGTGTGTTTAGACCTAAATCTGATCAGACAAAACCAAAGTTTACTAAAATCAATTTTGTTAAATCTGATGAGAATGTAAAATCTGTTAATAAGGAAAACACACATAGGTAAGTAGAGTATCCTAGGAAAAGTCAAAGTCCTAGCGATAATAGAAGAAACTGGAATGGGTTGATGACTTAGAAACTAGGAAATAGTTTTGAGTCTATAAAGAAAGCTTATTTTGTTTGTGGGAGTTTTAATCATTTAATCAAATACTGTGATTTTCATGACAATAAAATGGTAGAAAAACCTGTGTTGAATAATAAGGGATGGGTTACTGGTCAAAGGGAAATTAGACTAGTATGGAACAATGCTCAGAGGGTGAACTACCAAAATAAATTTACTCACCCACATCCAAAAAGGAATTTTGTTCCAATAGCAGTTGTAACAAAGTCAGGACAAGTACAAGTTAATACTACTAAGCAAAGCTCTCCAAGAGTAGCAACATCAATTAGTACTGCCATGCCTGTTAATACTGTTTCCCCTAACCCAAAAGTGAATGATGCATTACCCATAAAATATTCTTATTTTAAAGCACATTCACCAGTAAAAAGGGATTTAAACCAAAAATCAGCAGCTAAAACCAATAAGTTTAATGAAAAAGTTAATACTGCTAAGGTTAACAATGTAACTACTGCTGGGCCAAAAGCAGTAGTTAGTGCTGCTGTGGAAAATGGGGAAAATGTTGTTAAGTCCTCAGCATGCTAGATTTGGAGACCAACATGAAATGTTATTGACCATACCTCCAAAGACAGTGGATCATACATGCTTAAAAGATTTGACTATGTTGATCTACAAGGCTGACTCAAGTCAGTAATGGCTTGGGTCCCCAAGAGAAACTAATTCTCTCATTTTGAGTGCAGGGTAATCCACAATATACTTTAAAGGATCAAGGAATTTTTGACAATGGATGCTCTAGGCATATGACTGGAAACAAGTCCTTTCTTATAGATTATCAAGAGAATGATGGTGGATTTGTTGCATTTGAAGGAAGTCCTAAAAGAGGTAAAATTACTGGAAAAGGTAAAATTAGGACTGGGAAATTAGACTTTAAAGATGTATATTTTGTAAATGAACTTAAGTTTAATCTTTTCTCTGTCTCACAAATATGTGATAAGAAAAACAATGTTCTTTTCACTAAGATTGAATGTCTTCTTCTATCTCCTGACTTTAAGCTACTTGATGAAAGTTAAGTTTTGCTTAAAGTTCCCAGACAGAACAACATGTACAGTTTTGATCTAAAGAATGTTGTTCCTTCAGGAGGTTTGACTTGTTTATTTGCAAAGGCTACAATTGATGAGTCTAATTTATGGCATAGGAGGCTTGGTCATATAAACTTTAAAACTATGAACAAACTTGTGAAGGGAAACCTTGTTAGAGGTTTGCCTTCAAAGCTTTTTGAAAATGACCATACTTGTGTTGCTTGTCAGAAGGGAAAGCAACACAAAGCTTCTTGTAAGACCAAGCTTGTGAGCTCTATCAGCCAACCCTTACAAATGTTGCATATGGACTTATTTGGGCCAACATCTGTAAGGAGTATCAATCACAAGATATATTGCCTTGTTGTCACTGATGACTATAGTAGGTTTAGTTGGGTTTTCTTTTTGGCCACTAAGGATGAGACTAGTGGGATCCTTAAAACTTTTATTACTGGCATAGAAAACCAAATAAATCATAAGGTTAAAATCATTAGATGTGACAATGGAACTGAGTTTAAAAATAATGACATGAATCAGTTCTGTAGGATGAAAGGGATTAAGAGGGAGTTTAGTGTTGCCAGAACTCCACAACAAAATGGAGTTGCTGAAAGAAAGAATATGACACTAATAGAGGCAGCTAGGACTATGCTAGCAGATTCATTATTACCTACTACATTTTGGGCTGAAGCAGTTAATACTGCTTGTTATGTTCAGAATAGGATTCTAGTAACCAAGCCTCACAACAAGACACCTTATAAACTATTACTTGGTAGACCACCTAGTATAAGCTTTATGACACCTTTTAGGTGTCCTGTGACTATTCTTAATACCTTAGATCCCCTAGGCAAATTTGATGGGAAGGCTGATGAGGGGTTCTTAGTTGGATACTCTATAAATAGCAAGGCTTTTAGGGGATTCTACACTAGAACTAGAAAGGTAGAGGAGCACCTGCACATAAACTTTCTTGAAAACAAACCCAATGTTGCAGGGAGTGAACTAGAATGGATCTTTGATATTGATTCACTGACAAAATCTATGAATTATGAGCCAGTTACTATAGGAAATCAAACTAATGGTGATGCAGCTATAGAGACAAATGTTAATGCAGGGCAAGCTAGACTGCTAGATAGGAGAAAGCATCTGATCATGAATACATACTGCTACCACTCATGCTTTCTAATTCTTCACTTTCTTCAAGTTCTCAGACCACAGATAATAAGGATGTTGATGAGGTACCAGGAAAATGAAATGATGATTTAAGTGAAACAAATGATCAAGAAAGGATTGATAGCAGTACTCAAGATGTTAATACTACTGGGCCAAGTATTAATATTGCTAGTGAAAAAATTAATACTGGTAGCTCAAATATTAATACTGCTAGTCCTATTCCTAATGATCCATGTATGCAATCTTTGGAAACAACTGGCATATTTAGTGGTGCATATGATGATGAAGATGTGGGTGCAAAAGTTGACCTTAACAACTTGGTAACAACCATGAATGTCAGTCCTATTCCTACAACCAGAATTCACAAGGATCATCCTAAAGACCAGATCATTGGAGACATAAATCAACTACTCAAACAAGGAGGATGACCAAGATTACTGAAGAACATGCTATGGTCAGTTACATCAAAAGGCAGAGGAGAACAAATCAAAAAGATTATCAAAACTACTTTTTTGCCTGTTTTCTCTCTCAACAAGAACCTAAGAAAGTGATTCAATCTTTGACAGATCCAGGCTGGATAGAAGCAATGCAAGAGGAGCTTCTGCAATTTAAACTTCAAAAGGTTTGGACTCTGGTGGATCTTCCAAAAGGCAAAAGGGCTATTGGAACTAAGTGGGTGTATAGAAACAAGAAAGATGAGAGAAGAATTATAGTTAGAAACAAAGCAAGACTGGTTATACAAGGTTATACATAAGAAGAAGGAATTGATTATGATAAGGTTTTTGCTCCTGTTGCTATGATTAAAGCCTATGCATCATTTACGAGACTTATTGTGTACCAGATGGATGTGAAGAGTGCCTTTTTATATGGTACTGTTGAAGAGGAGGTGTATGTGTGCTAACCTCCTGGTTTTGAAGATCCATAATTCCTTGATAAGGTTTATAAGGTAGAAAAAGCTTTATATGATCTACATCAAGCTCCTAGAGCCTGGTATGAGACCTTGCGTACCTACTTATTGGAAAATGGATACAGAATAGGCTCTATAGATAAAACATTGTTCATCAAGAAGGACAAAGGTGATATCATGTTAGTACAGGTGTATGTTGATGATATCATCTTTGGGTCTATAAAGAAGTTTTTGTGTGTTGAATTTGAGCCGATGATGCACAAAAGATTCCAGATGAGCTTTATGGGGGAGCTCACTTTCTTCTTAGGATTACAAGTACAACAGAAGGAGGATGGAATATTCATTAGCCAAGATAAGTATGTGGCTGATATATTGAAGAAGTTTGTTTTTGTTACAATGAAGACAGCAAGCACTCCAAAAGAGACAAACAAGGCATTGGTCAAGGATGAAGAGGCTGAAGATGTGGATGTTCATTTATATAGATCAATGATTGGATCATTGATGTACCTAACAGCTTCTAGGCCTGACATAATGTTTGCTGTTTGTGCTTGTGCAAGGTTTCAAGTTACTCCTAAAATCTCACATCTTCATGCAGTGAAGAGGATCTTTAGATACTTAAAAGGTCAACCTAAATTGGGCCTTTGGTATCCTAGAGATTCACCATTTGACTTAGAAGCTTTTTCTGATAGTGATTATGCTGGAGCTAGCCTTGACAGGAAATCCACAACAGGAGGTTGTCAATTTCTTGGCAAAAGGTTGATTTCATGGCAATGTAAAAAGCAGACTATAGTTGCCAACTCTACTACTGAAGCAGAGTATGTTGCTGCTGCTAATTGCTATGGACAGGTGTTATGGATCCAAAATCAAATGCTTGATTATGGGTTCAACTTCATGAACACCAAGATTTACATTGATAATGAAAGCACCATTTGTATTGTGAAGAATCTAGTGTTTCACTCTAAAACCAAGCACATAGAGATTAGGCACCATTTCATTAGAGACTCTCATGAGAAGAAGTTGATTCAGGTGATCAAGATACACACATATCACAATGTAGCAGATCTCCTCACAAAGGCGTTTGATGTTAGCAGATTCAAGTTTTTAACTGCTAGCATTGGAATGCTCAACCTATAGTTGCTTTAATTGAGGGGAGGATGATTGCAATGGATTGGAGATGCTTTTTGGATGAAATTAAGGTTAACACTGGTATCTCTAAAATCAGTACTGGTAGGTATAACTAGTACTACTAGTTATACTTAACACTGCTAGTGTTAATACTGTTAGTCAACAATTAATATTGTAAAGAAGCAAATGTTTTGGATTATGTTTTCTTAGACTAACACTTGTAGGATAGGCAAAGCAGTATGGTTGGATTTGGTGAGATGAGACAGCTAGAATTATTAAGGTTAATTTTGGAAGAAATTGGTTATAACTGGTATTTTGGTTTTGTTAATAGTTCTTAACCTTTATTCATGGGCTATGCATAAATATGGATCCTCATGAATTCTCACATGTCTATCTAGTTGTTTCTAGTATGCTTGTGATGAATAGACGCATCTTGTTGTATAGTTATTGGAGAAAAAGTTGAAAATGTTAGACTAATATTAGTACTGCTATGCAAAAAGTTAGTACTGCTAGGCTAATATCAGTACTGATGTGTTACCGTTAATACTGTTTTGGGTATAACAGAATTTTCTTAATTAATTAATAGCCGTTGAGAAATTTCCGCCAATAATTTTGCTTATATGGGTCTATAATTTGGATAATTCTTGATCTTCCTTTTACTTATAAGCTTTCTTTAAGATAAAGATTCAATATTATTCAGTCGGTCCTATCAAAACCTCAAACACTTTCTATAAAATCTCAATTAACTTTGTCAAACTCTCATATTCTCATCAACGATCATAAATCCAGAATACTTATCATAACTTAATCACTTATGGCAAGTTTAGAATTCTGCAACAAACACAACATGGTTGCTTATCTAAAGAAACCAACTGGGAGTGAAGGATTACAAGAGATAGTATATTTTCTCAATGGTAGTCATATCAGGTATGCCCTTACCAAGAATCCTACTATTTATGTTTCTCTAATCAAAAAGTTCTGGCAGACTGCTACTGTTAGAACACTTGATAATAGAGAACAAGAGATAAATGCCACATTTTATGGCAAAGAATTTACTATTACTGAAGCATCTGTTAGGAGACATCTCCAATTAGCAGATGCAGATGGTATTAGTGTTTTTCCAAATACTAAAATTTTTGATAAACTCACACTGATGGGATATGTTTTAACTGATGATAAACTAACTTTTCAAAAAGGTAAATTTTCCCCTCAGTGGAGATTTTTGATCCATACCATCCTACATTGTCTTAGTCCTAAGAAAACTTCTTGGGAACAATTTAGTAGTAATATAGCAACTGCTCTTGTTTGTTTGGCCACAAACAGAACCTTTAAATTTTCTAAATTGATTTTTGATGGTATGGTGAAAAACTTGGATAGTAAATATAAGTTTTTAATGTATCCAAGATTTATTCAAATCTTTTTGGACAAAAACAAAAGATTTCTTAAACCTCACAACAGAAAATATATTGCTCCTACTTTAACTCCAAAACTTTTTAGCAATATGAAAAGAGGTTTTTCTGGGGAACACACACCTTTGTTTCCAAGTATGCTGGCACTTCAAGCAGAAGAGGGTGAAGGTTCAGGAAATCCCTCTGAACCCCAACCACCACCTTCTACTGCTCAACCTACTCATGAAGAACCAATCCCTAATATTGAATCATCATCACCACAAAAGACTCAATCACCTAGGCAAGCCTTAAACAAGGACACTAAGTTACCTCAGACTGGCGTGCCTATACCCAATGTATCAGATGAGGTTGTCTATCAGGAGAGGGTGACAGTGTAGAAAGGGCTGCTACTACTTCCACAAGCTTAGAAGTTGTGCAGGACAGTAGTAACATTGCTAAGACCCAATCTACAACAACACCTACTGAGCCAATTTCTTAGGAAACTGGTTCAGATGGTGGTCCTAGGCGCTAAGAGACCATGGGGTGCCTCTGTTCAAACTAGGTTTGAGAGGGCATCTAAATTTTCCTATGATTCACCACTCAGAGGAGGTAATACACCTCGAAGTGATGAGGACAATATGACACTCCAAGAATTGACGGATTTATGTACAAAATTGTCAGACGGGGTTCTAGCTTTGGAAACAGACTTAAGGCAGACACAGAAGGTATATGGTACTTCTTATACCAAGCTTATCATGAAAGTGAAGAAATTGAAGAAAATTGTCAAAACTAGCCAAGCTAGAAGAAGAGCAAAGATTGCGGTCTCAGATGATGACATGGCTTCAGAGGATTCTTCCAAACAAGGGAGGATGATAGATGAAATAGATCAAGATGTTGGTGTTACTTTGGTTACTCCTATAAAAGTTAGTAGTCAAAAAGATCAACCTAAAGATCAGTTAGGAGTTCTGAGTGCAGCTAAAGTACTTGCAGATGCAGCTAGAGTTCATACTTATAGTAGAAGAAGAAGAGCAGTTAGTACTGGCAGTGGTGGAGTTAGTACTGCCAGTAGGATAGTTAGTACTGCTGGTATGATTCAACAAGTCAACATCATTATTCCTTCATCAAGTGAAACAAAGGATAAAGGTAAAGCTATTATGACAAAATCTAAGCTTGAGCAAATCACTACAAAGTTGAAACAAAGACAAGAAAGAGCTGGCTATGAAGCAGTTTAAGATTACAAGAACAGCTCAATGAAGAAGAAAGTCAGAGGATTGCCAGGGATGCAGAAGTAGCTCAAAGGCTACAAGAAGAATTTGATGCATCCGAAAAACAGAAAATGGCTCAAATACATTAAGCAGCTCAGGGTTTTATAGAGGATGAATGGGAGGACATTAGAGCAAGAGTTAAAGCTGATAAAGAGCTAACTCAGAAACTACAAGCAGAGGAAAGGGATAAGTATAGTGAAGTTGATCAAGCAAGGATGCTTGTATATCTGATTAATCAAAGAAAGAGATATTTTACTGCACATAAAGCTGAAGTAAAGAGGAATAAACCTATGACTTAATCTCAACAAAGAACTTACATGTCTAACTATATCAAACACATAGGAAGCCATACAATGCAACAATTAAAAAGATATACTTTTGATGAGCTCAAGGAATTATTTGAAACTACAATGAAGCATGTTAGTACTTTTACATCCATAGAGACTAAAGATAAAGAAAGAGAATCAGAATTAGCAGCTGGAAGTTCCAAGAGACCAAGAGCAAAACATGATGAAGAGCATGATGAAGAGAGTGTCAAGAAACAAAAACTAGAGGAGAATGGTGCTGAAAAAGAGGAGCTTGGAGCTTGTTTGGATATAGTTTTAGGGGATGAAATTGCTATGCATATTGAATCTTTGGCTACCAAATATCCAATAATTGATTGGAAGACACACATTCTGACAGAAAACATGATGTATTATCAAATAATCAGAGCAGATGGAAGTTCTAGGAATTACAAGATTTTTAGTGAGATGCTTGATGATTTTGACAAACAGGATATGGTAGATCTACACAGGTTGGTATAAGAAAGGTATGAGACAACAAGCCCAGAAGGATATGACTTGTTGCTTTAGGGAGATCTAAAGACATTATTTGAGCCTTATGAGGAAGATGAAGTCTGGAGGAATCAACAAGGCTACAACTTGATAAGCTGGAGATTATTTGACTCATGTGGAGTTCATGTATTGTTAATAGTTAATGGAATTGCTATTTACATGATGATAGAAAAGAAATATCCTCTTACTCAAGAAATGCTTTCAAGGATGACAAATAGAAGACTAGAAGTTGATCATGAAAGTGTAATGGCATTTGAGCTTCTCAGATTTACAAGATCACAACTTAAGAAGTAGAAGAGTGTTTGGAAGCATCCTCTCAGCACAGATGATTTAATTGGAAGAAACTTGATGATTAACAAGATGAATATCAAGTTTAGGGGAGGATTGTTGGGAATAAAGGCGTCTCAAGTTAATACTGCTGATTGAAGAAACTATTGCTGCTGAAGATTAGAAGAAATAGTTTAAGTTATTAGTACTGCTAATGTAATAGTTAGTACTACCAGTACAAAGTGTTAGTACTGCCATTTTAATTAGTACTGTTAGTTATGTAGTTAGTACTTGTTTGGTTAATTAAATTGGTAGTATGCTAAAGTGAAGCATGGAGTATATTAGGAATAGATATGCATTGATCACTTGACGCGTTTAGTAAGCCCATTAGGGTTTCCTTGATGTATAAAAGGAACCCTAAGGCATAGATCTAGATATCAATTTTCACATTAGTTTTTCATATTAGTATTCATAGATTGCATATCAATCATAGTTAGTATTCAAAGCTATTTTGTAATTCAAAATAGTATTCAATATATTGAAAGTTTAGCAAAGATTTTGTTTTACCGTTTCATTGTTCTTCTTAGTATTTACAAACTAGATTCTGCATAGTTTGTGATATTCTCAATCTTAGTTTCTACTATAGTTGTCTTGGATTTATCCAATATAACTAAGCTTTAACAAGCTAAGTAAGATCTGTAAAGTAGGGATCAATAAGAGAAACTAATTCATCAGTTAAGAGGACTATTTATCAAAGAACATCAACCTAAATCAGTGATTTTTAAATAAAAAGTTAATACCGCTAAGGTAAATAGTGTAAGTAATGCTGGGACAAAAGCAGTAGTTAGTGCTGTTCTGGGACATGAGGAAAATGTTGTTAAGTCCTCAGCATGTTGGATTTGGAGACCAACATGAAAAGTAATTGACCATATCTCCAAAGACAGTAGATCATACATGCCTAAAAGATTTTACTATGTTGATCTCAAGGCAGACTCAAGTCAGTGATGGCTTGGGTCCCCAAGAGAAACTAATTCTCTTATTTTGAGTGCAGGGTAATCCACAATATGCTTTATAGGATCAAGGGATTTTTGATAGTGGATGCTCTAGGCATATGACTGGGAACAAGTCCTACCTAACAGATTATCAAGACATTAATGGAGGATTTGTTGCATTGGCTGAGAAGTCATTCAGGACGGTTAAAATTATAGAAAGGTAAAATTAGGACTGGGAAATTAGACTTTGAAGATGTATACTTTGTAAAGGAACTTAAGTTTAATCTTTTCTCTGTCTCACAAATGTGTGACAAGAAAAACAGTGTTCTTTTCACTAAGACTGAATGTCTTGTTCTATCTCTTGACTTTAAGCTACTTGATGAAAGTCAAGGCTTGCTTACAGGTCCCAGACAAAACAACATGTACAGTTTTGATCTAAGATTGTTGTTCCTTCGAGATTTGACTTGTTTATTCTGCAAAGGCTACAATAGTTGAGTCTATTTATGGCATAAGAGGCATTGGTCATATAACTTTAAACTTAGGAAAAAACTTGTGAGGGGAAACCTTGTTAGAGGTTTGCCTTCAAAGCTTTTTGAAAATAACCATTCTTGTGTTGCTTGTCAGAAGGGAAAGCAACACAAAGCCTTTTGTAAGACCAAGCTTGTAAGCTCTATTAGCCATCCTTTATAAATGTTGCATATGGACTTATTTAGGCCAACATTTGTAAGGAGTATCAATCACAAGATATATTGTCTTGTTGTTACTGATGACTATAGTAGGTTTAGTTGGGTTTTCTTTTTGGCCACTAAGGATGAGACTAGTAAGATCCTTAAAACTTTTATAACTGGCATAGAAAATCAAATAAATCATAAGGTTAAAATCATCAGATGTAACAATGGAACTGAGTTTAAAGACTATGCGACATGAATCAGTTCTGTAGGATGAAAGGGATTAAGAGGGAGTTTAGTGTTGCCAGAACTCCACAACAAAATAGAGTTGCTAAAAGAAAGAATAGGACACTAATAGAGGCAGCTAGGACTATGCTAGCAGATTCATTATTACCTACTACATTTTGGGCTGAAGCAGTTAATACTGCTTGTTATGTTCAGAATAGGGTTCTAGTGACTAAGCCTCACAACAAGACACCTTATGAACTATTACTTGGTAGACCACCTAGTATAAGCTTTATGAGACCTTTTAGGTGTCCTATGACTATTCTTAATACCTTAGATCCCCTAGGCAAATTTGATGGGAAGGCTGATGAGGGGTTCTTGGTTGGATACTCTATACATATCAGGTGTTAGGTTTTTTAACCTGTTTTATTAGAATAGAGGAAGGTAGAGGAGAACCTGCACATAAATTTTCTTGAAAACAAACCCAATGTTGCAGGGAGTAGTCTAGAATGGCTCTTTGATATTGATTCACTGACAAAGTCTATGAATTATGAGCCAGTTATTGCAGGAAATCAAAACATACAATGGTGATGCAAGAATAGAGACAAATGTTAATGCAAGGCAAGTAGGACATGAGAAAGCATCTGATAAATGGAGACATACTAGCCTACAACTCTGCTTTTCTTAATTCTCCTTCTCTTCAAGTACTCAGGAGCACAATATGATAAGGATTGTTTATGATCAGGTACAAAACAAAGGAGATGATGATGTGCAGTTAAAGAAATGGTCAAGAAAGAAAAAGAAAGAGGAGCTTCAATAAAGAAATGACAAGCTGTTCTCTTCTTCTGTGAAGATTTCGATGCTGAATTGGATATAGTTTACATGTTTCAAAAGAAAGAAGGTTTATGCTTCATCAAACACTAACAGAGATAGTACTGCTAATCTATCTGTTAGTACTGTTGGGCCAAGTATTAATACTGCCAGTGAAAATATTAATACTGGTAGTCCAAATATTAATATTGCTAGTCCTATTCCTAATGATTCAAGTATGCAATCTTTGGAAAACACTGGCATATTTGATGATGCCTATAATGATAGAGAAGTGGGTGCATAGGATGATCTTAACAACTTGGAAACCACCATGAATGTCAGTCTTATTCCTACAACTAGAATTTACAAGGATCATCCTATAGACCAGATCATTAGAAACATAAATTCAGCTACTCAAACAAGGAGGATGACCAAGATTTCTGAAGAACTTGCTATGGTCAGTTACATCAAAAAGCAAAGGAGAACAAATCACAAAGATTATCAAAACTGCCTATTTGCTTGTTTTCTCTTACAAATAGAACCTAAGAAGGTGATTCAAGCTTTGACAGACCCAAGCTGGATAGAAGCAATGCAAGAGGAGCTTCTACAATTTAAACTTCAAAAGGTTTAGACTCTGGTGGATCTTCCTAAAGGCAAGAGGGCTATTGGAACTAAGTGGGTGTATAGAAACAAGAAAGATGAGAGTGAAATTGTAGTTAGAAACAAGGCAAGACTGGTGGCACAAGGTTATACCCAAGAGGAAGGAATTGATTATGATGAGGTTTTTGCTCTTATTGCTAGGATAGAAGCAATCAGGTTATTTTTGGCCTATACATCATTTATGGGATTTATTGTGTACCAGATGATGTGTAAAGGTGCTTTCTATGTGGTACTATTGAAGAGGAGGTTTATGTGTGCCAACTTCATGGTTTTGAAGATCCACAGTTCCCCAATAAGGTTTATAAGGTAGAAAAAGCTTTATATGGTCTACATCAAGCTCTTAGAGCCGTATGGACCCTTGGCTACTACTTATTGGAAAATGGATTTAGAATAGGTACTATAGATAAGACTTTGTTCATCAAGAAGGACAGAGGTGATATCCTATTAGTACAGGTGTATGTTGATGATATCATCATTGGGCCTACAAAGAAGTCTTTGTGTGTTGAATTTGAGCGCATGATGCACAAAAGATTCCAGATGAGTTCTATGGGGGAGCTCACTTTCTTCTTAGGACTGCAAGTACAACAGAAGGAGGATGGAATTTTCAGTAGCCAAGATAAGCATGTGGCTGATATTCTAAAAAAGTTTGATTTTGTCACTGTGAAGACAACAAGCACTCCTATGGAGCCTAACAAGGCATTGGTCAAGGATGAAGAGGCTGAAGATGTGGATGTTCACTTATACAAATCAATGATTAAATCTTTGATGTACTTAACAACGTCAAGGACTAACATAACATTTGCTGTTTGTGCTTGTGCAAGGTTTCAAGTTACTCCTAAAATCTCACATCTTCATGCAGTGAAGAGGATCTTTAGATACTTAAAAGGTCAACATAACATTTGTTGTTTGGATAATGATTAAATATTTGATGATGCCTATAATGATAGAGAAGTGGGTGCAAAGGCTGATCTTAACAACTTGGAAACCACCATAAATGTCAGTCCTATTCCTACAACTAGAATTTACAAGGATCATCCTATAGACTAGATCATTAGAAACATAAATTCAGCTACTCAAACAAGGAGGATGACCAAGATTTCTAAAGAGCTTGCTATGGTCAGTTACATCAAAAAGCAGAGGAGAACAAATCACAAAGATTATCAAAACTGCCTATTTGCTTGTTTTCTCTTACAAATAGAAACCTCAGAAGGTGATTATTCAAGCTTTGACAGACCCAAGCTGGATAGAAGCAATGCAAGAGGAGCTTCTATAATTTAAACTTCAAAAGGTTTGGACTCTGGTGGATCTTCCTAAAGGCAAGAGGGCTATTGGAACTAAGTGGGTGTATAGAAACAAGAAAGATGAGAGTGGAATTGTAGTTAGAAACAAGGCATACTATGAATATTAGCACGAAGGTTAGTATACCCATGAAAAGAAGAAGGAATGATATGATGAGGGTTTTTTTGCTCTTATTGCTAGGATAGAAGCATCAAGTTATTTTTGGCTATACATCATTTAAGGGTTTATTGTGTACCAGATGGATGTAAAGAGTGCCTTTCTATGTGGTACTATTGAAGAGGAGGTTTATGTGTGCCAACTTCTTGGTTTTGAAGATCCACATTTCCCCAATAAGGTTTATAAGGTAGAAAAAGCTTTATATTGTCTACATCAAGCTCTTAGAGCCTTGTATGAGACCTTGTCTACCTACTTATTGGAAAATGGATTTAGAATAGGTACTATAGATAAGACTTTGTTTATCAAGAAGGACAGAGGTGATATCCTATTAGTACAGGTGTATGTTGATGATAATCATCATTGGCCTACAGAGAAGTCTTTGTGTGTTGAAATTGAGCGCATGGATGCACAAAAAGATTTCCAGATGAGTATTTGGGAGAGCTCCACTTTCTTCTTTAGGATTGCAGTATAACAGAAGGAGGATGGAATTTTAGTAGCCAGATAAGTAATGTGGTGATATTCTAAAAAAGTTTGATTTTGTCACTGTGAAGACAGCAAGCACTCCTATGGAGCCTAACAAGGCATTGGTCAAGGATGAAGAGGCTGAAGATGTGGATGTTCACTTATACAAATCAATGATTAAATCTTTGATGTACTTAACAACGTCAAGGACTGACATAACATTTGCTGTTTGTGCTTGTGCAAGGTTTCAAGTTACTCCATTTAAAAATCTCACATCTTTCTGAGTGAAGAGGATCTTTAGATATCTTAAAAGGTCAACTAACATTTGTTGTTTGGATAATGATTAAAATATTTATGATGCATCAATGATAGAAAGTGGGTGTCAATGGCTGATCTTAAACCAAATTAGAATACCACCATGAATGTCAGTCCTATTCCTACAACTAGAATTTACAAGGATCATCCTATAGACTAGATCATTAGAAACATAAATTCAACTACTCAAACAAGGAGGATGACCAAGATTTCTGAAGAACTTGCTATGGTCAGTTACATCAAAAAGCAGAGGAGAACAAATCACAAAGATTATCAAAAATGCCTATTTGCTTGTTTTCTCTTACAAATAGAACCTAAGAAGGTGATTCAAGCTTTGACAGACCCAAGCTGGATAGAAGCAATGCAAGAGGAGCTTCTATAATTTAAACTTCAAAAGGTTTGGACTCTGGTGGATCTTCCTAAAGGCAAGAGGGCTATTGGAACTAAGTGGGTGTATAGAAACAAGAAAGATGAGAGTGGAATTGTAGTTAGAAACAAGGCAAGACTGGTGGCACAAGGTTATACCCAAGAAGAAGGAATTGATTATGATGAGGTTTTTGCTCTTATTGCTAGGATAGAAGCAATCAGGTTATTTTTGGCCTATACATCATTTATGGGGTTTATTGTGTACCAGATGGATGTAAAGAGTGCCTTTCTATGTGGTACTATTGAAGAGGAGGTTTATGTGTGCCAACTTCCTGGTTTTGAAGATCCATAGTTCTCCAATAAGGTTTATAAGGTAGAAAAAACTTTATATGGTCTACATCAAGCTCTTAGAGCCTGGTATGAGACCTTGTCTACCTACTTATTGGAAAATGGATTTAGAATAGGTACTATAGATAAGACTTTGTTCGTCAAGAAGGACAAAGGTGATATCCTATTAGTAAGGGTAATTGTTGTTGTATATCATTGGGCCTAAAAGAGTCTTTGTGTGTTGAATTTGAGCGCATGATGCACAAAAGATTCCAGATGAGTTCTATGGGGAGCTCACTTTCTTCTTAGGATTGCAAGTACAACAGAAGGAGGATGGAATCTTCATTAGCCAAGACAAGTATGGCTGATATTCTAAAAAAGTTTGATTTTGTCACTGTGAAGACAGCAAGCACTCCTATGGAGCCTAACAAGGCATTGGTCAAGGATGAAGAGGCTGAAGATGTGGATGTTCACTTATACAAATCAATGATTAAATCATTGATGTACTTAACAACGTCAAGGCCTGACATAACATTTGCTGTTTGTGCTTGTGCAAGGTTTCAAGTTACTCCTAAAGTCTCACATCTTCATGTTGTGAAGAGGATCTTTAGATACTTAAAAGGTCAACCTAAATTGGGCCTTTGGTATCCTAGAGATTCACCATTTGACTTGGAAGCTTTTTCTGATAGTGATTATGCTGGAGCTAGCCTTGACAGGAAATCCACAACAGGAGGTTGTCAATTTCTTGGCAAAAGGTTGATTTCATGGCAATGTAAGAAGCAGACTATAGTTGCCAATTCTACTACTGAAGCAGAGTATGTTGCTGCTGCTAATTGCTGTGGACAGGTGTTATGGATTCAAAATCAAATGCTTGATTATGGGTTCAACTTTATGAACACCAAGATTTACATTGATAATGAAAGTACAATCTGTATTGTGAAAAATCCAGTGTTTCACTCTAAAACCAAGCACATAGAGATTAGGCACCATTTCATCAGAGATTCTTATGAGAAGAAGTTGATTCAAGTGATCAAGATTTACACAGACCACAATGTTGCAGATCTTCTCACAAAGGCTTTTGATGTTAGCAGGTTTAACTTTCTGATTGCTAGCATTGGATTACTTAATCTCTAAAGTATTCTTTGAGGGGAGGTTAATTAAGATTGGATGAAAGGGAATGTATAATTAAGCAGTAGTGGGTGAAGGGTCAGGACAACCCACTGATCCCCAACACACATCCACATCTGCTCAACTCTCTAATGAATAACCAATCATTGTTTTATCATTATCTCAACTTAAAAAGACCCACAAACCTAGGAAAGCCAAAAGGACCATTAAGATATCTCAGACTAGTGGACCTATTCACTTTGTTGCAGATGAGACTGTCTATAAGGAGTGGGAAGACAGAATTGAAAGGGCTGCCACTACTGCTTCTAGCTTAGAAGTAGAGTAGGACAGTGGTAACATAAATAGGACCCAATCCATGGCAACACTTAATGAGCCTCTTCCTTAGGGAACTGGTTCAGGTAGTGGTCCCAGGTGCCAAGTTACCATATTAGGGGGGTGCAGAAGCTCAAACTAGGTTTGAGGCTGCATCTAAACAGTCCAATGATCTACCTCTCTCAAGAAAAGAGAGATTGATGGAACTTTGTCTGATATTGTGAGCAAAAGGAAAAGAGAGATGTGTGAATAAAAACAAACAGTATCTACTTTCTATTCATGGGTTGTACATAAATATGGATCCTCGTGAATTCTTACATGTCTATCTAGTTGTTTCTAGTGTGCTTGTGATGAATAGAGGCATCTTGGTGTATAATTATTACAAAAAGAGTTAATACTGTTAGACAACTCTTAGTACAGGTGAGCAGCAGTTAGTACTGCTAGTCTTAACTTAGTACTGCTGGGATACCATTAATACTGTTTGGAGCATAACAGATTTTTGGCGATTAAATATAGCCGTTGAGATATTTCTGTACCGGTGGGTGATCGTTAGTACTGTTTGAGGCATAACAGAATTTCCTTACTTAAATATAGCCGTTGCGAAAATTCCGCCAACAACTTCGTCTATAGGTTTGACTAATTTGGAGAATTCATGATCTTTCTATAAAATCATAAGCTTTCTTCAAGATAAGAACAAATTTCATTCAGTCGGTCAAATCAAAACCCTAAGTGCTCTTTATATAATCTTAATTAACTTTGACAAACTCACATACTCTCATATACGAACATATCCCAGCACCCTAATCTAACTTCTCTCCATTAAATGGCGAATTTGGATTTCTGCGACAAACACAACATGGTTGCCTACTTACAAAATTCAGAAGGAAGTGAAGTATTTCATCAGATAATTTATTTTCTCACTACAAGTGACATTAGGTATGCCCCCACTGAATGTCCAACTATCTATGTCTCTCTCATAGAACAGTTTTGGCAAACTGCTTCTGCAAGCACACTTGAGAATGGAGACATGGAAATCACTGCTACAATAGATGGGAAAGTCAAGGTTGTTTCTGAGGCATCTATTAGAAGACATCTCAAGTTAGAAGATTCTGATGGTATTAGTACTTTGCCTACTTCAGAAATTTTTGAGCAACTTGCTCTAATGTGGTATGTGTCCAATTTTGATAACTTAACTTTTCAAAAGGGATACTTTTCCCCTCAGTGGAAATTTTTGATTCATACCATCCTTTAAACTACTGGCTTAAGATCATAAAGAAAACTCTTGGAACAATTTATGTACAATATAGCAACTGCTATCATTTGCTTGGCCACAAACAGAACCTTTAATTTTTCCAAATTGATTTTTGATGCCATAGTGAAAAACTTAGATAGTAAGACAAAAAATTTGATGTATCCAAGATTTATACAAATATTTTTGAACAAGCACAAGAGATTGCTTATACCTCATAAAAGAATTTATATTGCTCCTACCCTTACACAAAAACCGTTAGCAATATGAAAAGAGCTTCAAAGGGATATACTGGGGTGGACACTCCATTGTTTCAAACAATGCTTGTTCAGGGTCAGATTTTACAGGGTGATGGATCAACAATCCCAGTTGAGTCCCATCACACACCCATCAGTGCTCCATCCACCTCACAACCACCAACTTCACCACCTTCTATGCAAACAACCCATGTTGCTAAAGAAGTTGCTACCATGCCTCATGATTTACCTCTCCTAAGAGGTTACTCACTTAGAAGTGATAAGGGCAGTATGACACTTAATGAATTGACGGTTATTTGTACCATATTATCTAAGAAAGTGGAGACTTTGGAATCCGACTTAAAGCAGACCAAACTGACATATGGTGCTGCTTAAACACCTAAGCCGCATCATGAAAAAGTAAGAAGTTGGAGGCAGCAAAGTAAAGTCAAGCAAAGCTAGAAGAAGGGTCAGACTTGTTGTTTCAGAAGATGAAGATAAGTTAGAGGATTCTTCCAAACAGGGGAGGAAGATTGCTCAGATTGATGAAGATAAGGGAATTACTTTAGTGCATATGAGTGCACAGACTCAAGGGAGGCATGAGCATGATTTTGAGGAATCTAATTTTGATTTATTGCTCCTGAAGAAGATTATACTGCTGAGCCAGATATTAGTACTGATAATGTACCAGTTAGTACTGCTAGTGCAGAAGTTAGTACTGCCAACCCTGAAGTTAAAACTGCTGTTGAAAGTTTAGTGTATATCAGAAGAAGTGCAGCAAAAAGAAAAGATAAAGGCAAAGCTATTATGAAAGAAGCTGAACCTGTTCAGAAGAAGACAAAGTTGCAACTAGAGCAAGAAAGACTTGGGTTGAAAGAAGCTCTAAGAATGCAAGAACAACTTGATGAAGAAGAAAGGAAGATGATAGCCAGAGTTCATGAAGAAGCTAGCACTTTCAACGCTGAAGAATGGAATAACATACAAGCTCAAATTGAAGCTGATGAAAAGTTAGCACACATGTTACAAGCACAAGAAATAGAAAGATAACTCGAAGCCGACAAGGCCAAGTACTATATAGAGTTTTATAATGAAAGAAAGAGAGAATTTGCCCAACAAAGAGCTGAGCAAAGAAGGAACAAGCCCATGACTCACGCTCAACAAAGGACTTACATGTGTAATCATATCTTGAATATGGGAAGTCACACTCTACAACAATTGAAGAAACTTTCCTTTGATAAGTCCAAGGAGATTATTTGAGACCTCATATGAAGAGGGTAAATACTTTTACTCCAATAGAGAGTGATGATACAGTTCCTAAAGTTGTAGCTGGAAGCTCAAAGATAGATGTTGAACAAGAACTTAATCAAGAAAATTCAAAGAGACAAAAGATAGAAGAAGGCTCTGAACCAGCTGAAGAATCAAAATATGAACAGTCTCAAGAACAACTACAATAGCTAATGATCATAGTTCCAAAAGAAGGGATGAATGTTGAATCCCTACAAACCAAATACCCAATCATTGACTGGGAAGTTTACACTGAAGACTCAAGAATGTATTGGAAGACCATTAGAGTAGGTAATCACACAGAGGTATATCAGATCTTTAAAGATATGCGAAAGATATTTGACAGGGATGATCTAGTCAAACTATGGAGTCTAGTTCATGAAAGATTCAACTCAACAAAACCTACTAAAGATAAAGAAAGAGAACTTTGGGTAGAAATGAAAAGGTTGTTTGAACCAGATGATGATGATACTATATGGAAGCTTCAAAGGTATATGTATGATCCTTTGAAATGGAGGTTATATGATACATGTGATGTTCATTATGTGTCTACAGAGAGAGGACATGATATTTTCATGTTGGTTGAGAAAGATTATCTATTGACAAGAGCACTTATGACTTTGATGTTGTGTAACAAGCGCAAAGTGGAGAATATGTCAGTATGGCAGATGAGCTTTTAATAAGGAAAAATCTTTATACTAGCAAACCAGACCAAGATTGTAATTGTCATGAATGGCATCCTCTCCCAGCAACAAATGGTTTAATTCAGAGAATCTATGTAGATTTGAATGACAATCACAAGTTTAGGGGAGGATTGTTGGGAATTAAGGGCTTCTACAACTTTGTACTGCTGGTTCAACTTAGTACTGCCATGAGAAGACTTAGTACTGTCAAGCTTAGTTAGTACTGCCAGTACAAATTGTTAGTACTGCCAGTTTATTAGTACTGTTAGTTAGTACTGTTTGTTATATAGTTAGTACTGCTAAAGTGATATGCATGAGTTATATTAGGAATAGATATGCATGATCACTTGACGCGTTTTGTAAGCCCATTAGGGTTTCCTTGGTGTATAAAAGGAACTCTAAGGCATAGATCTAGATATCAGTTTTTCATATTAGTATTCATAGTTTGCATAGCAATCATAGTTAGTATTCATAGCTATTTTGTAACTCAAAATAGTATTCAATATATTGAAAGTTTAGTAAAGATCTTGTTTTTACTGTTTCATTGTTCTTCTTAGTATTGCAAACTAGATTCCGCATAGTTTGTGATATTCTCAATCTTAGTTTCTACTATAGTTGTCTTGGATTTATCCAATATAACTAAGCTTTAACAAGCTAAGTAAGATCTGTCAAGAAGGGATCAACAAGTGGTATCAGAGCTTGTTGAGAAACTCTAAATAAGAAGAACACTATATCTACACAAGATCTCATAATCAAAGAGAAGATGGAATCACAGTCAGAAACTACCCAAACAGTGTCTGCACTAAAACTTCCTATACTCAAAATAGGAGACTATGATCTATAGAGCATGAGAATGGAGCAATATCTTACTCACACTGATTATGCTCTTTGGGAGGTTATTATGAATGGTGATGCACCTGCTATTGCATCAGCTAGTACTGAAGGTCCCCAAAGAGCATAATCAGTATGAGTAAGATATTGCTCCATTCTCATGCTCCATAGATCATAATCTCCAGTTTTGAGTACTGGAAGTTTTAGTGCAGACACTGTTTGGGTAGTTTCTGACTGTGATTCCATCTTCTCTTTGATTATGAGATCTTGTGTAGATATAGTGTTCTTCTTATTCAGAGTTTCTCAACAAGCTCTGATACCACTTGTTGATCCCTTCTTGACAGATCTTACTTAGCTTGTTAAAGCTTAGTTATATTGGATAGATCCAAGACAACTATAGTAGAAACTAAGATTGAGAATATCACAAACTATGCGGAATCTAGTTTGCAATACTAAGAAGAACAATGAAACAGTAAAAACAAGATCTTTACTAAACTTTCAATATATTGAATACTATTTTGAATTACAAAATAGCTATGAATACTAACTATGATTGCTATGCAAACTATGAATACTAATATGAAAACTGATATCTAGATCTATGCCTTAGGGTTCCTTTTATACACCAAGGAAACCCTAATGGGCTTACAAAACGCGTCAAGTGATCAATGCATATCTATTCCTAATATATCTCATGCATATCACTTTAGCAGTACTAACTATTTATACCAACAATACTAACATACATAACTAACAGTACTAATAAACTGGTAATACTAACACTTTGTACTGGTAGTACTAACTATTACATTAGCAGTACTAATGACTTAAACTATTTCTTTTAATCTTCATCAGCAGTAGTTTCTTCAATCACCAGTATTAACTTGAGACGCCTTTATTCCCAACAATCCTCCCCTAAACTTGATATTCATCTTGTTAATCATCAAGTTTCTTCCAATAAAATCATCTGTGCTAAGAGGATGCTTCCAAACACTCTTCTACTTCTTAAGTTGTGATCTTGTAAATCCGAGAAGCTTAAATGCCATTTCACTTTCATGATCAACTTCTAGTCTTCTATTTATCATTCTTGAAAGAATTTCTTTAGTAAGAGGATATTTCTTTTCTGTCATCATGTGAATAGCAATTCCATTATCCATTAACAATACATGAACTCCACATGAGTCAAATAATCTCCAGCTTATCAAGTTGTAGCCTTGTTGATTCATCCAAACTTCATCTTCCTTACAAGGCTCAAATAATGTCTTTAGATCTCCCTAAAGCAATAAGTCATATCCTTCTGGGCTTGTTGTCTCATACCTTTCTTGTACCAACCTGTGTAGATCTATCACATCCTATCTGTTAAAATAATCAAGCATCTCACTAAAAATCTTGTAATTCTTAGAACTTCCATCTGCTCTGATGATTTGATAATACATCATGTTTTCTGTCAGAATGTGTGTCTTCCAGTCAATTATTGGATATTTGGTAGCCAAAGATTCAAAATCCATAGCAATTTCATCCCCCGGAACTATATCCAAACAAGCTTTAAGCTCCTCTTTTTCAGCATCATTCTCCTCTAGTTTCTGTTTCATGACACTCTCTTTATCATGATGTTCATCATGTTCTGCTCTTGGTCTCTTGGAACTTCCAGCTGCTAATTCTGATTCTCTTTCTTTATCTTTAGTCTCTATGGATGTAAAAGTACTAACATGCTTCATTGTAGTTTCAAATAATTCCTTGAGCTCATCAAAAGTATATCATTTTAACTCCTGCATTGTATGGCTTCCTATGTGTTTGATATAGTTAGACATGTAAGTTCTTTCTGTGCAGCAAATTATCTCTTTCTTTAATTAATCAGATCTACAAGCATCCTTGCTTGATCAACTTCACTATACTTATCCCTTTCCTCTACTTGTAGTTTCCGAGTTAACTCATCATTAGCTTCAACTCTTTCTTTAATGTCCTCTCATTCATCCTCTGTAAAAACCCTGAGCTGCTTGATGTAGTTTAGCCATTCTCTATTTTTCTGCTGCATCAATTTCTTCTTATAGCCTTTGAGCTACTTCTGCATCCTTGACAATCCTTTGACTTTCTTCTTTATCAAGTTGTTCTTGTAATCTTATAGCTGCTTCATAGCCAACTCTTTCTTGTCTTTGTTTCAACTTTGTA
>BQNB010047244.1:0-43238 GCA_026074375.1 Tanacetum coccineum | reverse complement strand
CCATAAGCAAGAACAGTAGCATTATATCCTTGAAACAAACCATCAACAAGAGGAGAAACACACTCCTCAAACATGGCAGATGACGGTGAACCTGTGCTACCATACACATGATCGAAAGTGAACGAATGTGTTCGTAATTAAGGAAACATGGCTCTATTAGAACTACCTGATAAAGCCATGTTATATAATAGAAAACCGGGCTTTATTTTCCATTAAAATCCGGAAAGTCTTATAGAGACCCCTTTTCATTATAAGAGGGATTTATTTGAGGGGCTCTATTTCATCATTTGTTGTAGTGTAGTAACAACTAAACGCAACACAAACTTATCAAATATCAACTAAACGAAAATTCAGTATCCACTATCCAATATTAACCTATGTGTCGTAGAATTCCCAAACATCAGAACATGCCATGAGCTATATGTGATATGCTTTTTTCCATTTTTGTGTATGCCTACACGTTGGCAGCAAACAATATCCTTCTGAATGAGTGATTTCTCTTAATGACCATACTTTGTTTTTTTTACTGGATAAATATTACATCTTCAATATTAATCTTATTTGCTATGACTGTAACATCATATATAATCTTATACAACGCATAGCCCCAAAACCTATGTCTCAACTTGCGGCTGCCACTAGAGGTGCTAATGTACTATGGGCGTCCGAGAAAAACGAAAACATGTTATCGTAAAACATTGTTTCCACTTTCCGGTTAAACAAATGCTATAACTACTCAGCAACGACTTATATATTTATATTCGCATATCTATAGCATCTAATATCAAAAACTCAAAATCATATAATCATGCTCCGCATCATAAATCATAACAAACGTACATGATCACAAATACGAACACTATAAATACTGATATAAATAAATAGAAACCTAATATCGATATCAAATTTTAATCATTCATATTCATACAATCAGAAACACTTTATATCCGAGCTCGATTAGTTCAATCGCTTCATCACTTCAAACACAATACACCACCAACATTATCACCCGCCAAACACTCAAACCACTAATTAGCCCAGCTTTAAACCACTAATATGACACATTTATCACAACTTATAGCCCCAACAAAACTAATTCCGCTAATCTTATTCAACTCTCACGTCAATCAACCAAACACTCTATAACCATAACAACATAATCCATTCAAAACTTCAAACATCAAAATCACACACACACATTCACATAATCGAATTCATTCACAATGAAACCGCAACAACGAATCCGATCACAACTTCATAATCAGTATCAAAACACGAAATTTTAATAACAGGTTCCATTAACAATGGATTTAGGGCAAAATAATCAATCAAAATTAGGTGAAATTAGGGCAATATAATCAATCAAAATTAGGTGAAATTAGGGCAAAATAAGATAACATAATGAAATTAGGGCAAAATCGAATTATAAATTTGAATGTGATGGAAACTTACTTGATTATATGGAATTTGTTTTAGATCGAATCGTGATTTGAATACTTTAGGGCAAAATCGCATCTTGTTGATTATATGGAATTAGTTAAATGTGATTTGGGGTTTTGATACTTTAGGGGAATATATAATAGTTAAATATGATTTGGGTTTTTGAGGGAAAAGATAGAGGGAACGAAAAAAAGAAGAGGATTTGCTTTGTTTCCAACGGATTACCGACCCAAAAGTAAAATACAACACTAGATTAGGTGAATATGAATGGTTGTCGGAATGGAGTTGGAAAACCATCAGTAATTAGCGACAGAAAATTGTCCGTCGGAAAATCCGTCAGTGAAAGTCAACTTTCTAGTAGTGATAACCAGCCTTCGGTCCCCAGTATGAATACGCGCCTATGACAAAGTTGTTATATGAATATGCGCCTATGACAAAGTTGTATGCAATATAACCTAGGAAATACCATTTATATACCCAAATTAGTACATAGTAAATAAAGATTGTGTAATCACAGCTTCTGAAATTCAGGTACCTAGAACGTTGATGGCATATATCTTCTCAAGCAGAAGAGCTTTTATATCTTCCCAAAACCTAAATAACCAGAACTGGATCACGGATTATTTGTTAGTAACAAGCAGCTCATAATAGCGAAGTCATAAAATTTCAATTTTATTTGCTTTATTAGTGATGTACGTACAGAAACAAACGTAATTATTAAGCAGTTCATTCTATTTTACATGGTACTTCTAAATTTAGAAATCTTTGATAATTCACGGAATCAGATAGAACGCAAGAAATGCAACCAAAGCCATGATCACGTCTCCTTTGTGCCATAATTCTCCACCTCCTGCATCATTTCAAATAGATAAAATCATACAAGGTTATTAAAGTTGATAAGTTTCATTTAAGACACAAATGATGAGACCGATATCTCGAAATTATATAACAAAACAAATTATATAACAAAACAAAGGTATCTTGTTTAAATATTCCTATAATGCGAGAAATGATCTAAATAACATACTGTAATTGCTACATTATTGCGAGTTGTTACCTGAACAAAACAAAGGTATTACAGGATGTGCAGGGAGGTAGAAGGTGGTCGAAGGACCACAAAATGTGGATTTCAGCTGTTGTTCTAGTCTCTCTATGTCTATCTTAAGCTTTTGCTTCTCGTAGCACCTCCAGCCATTTCATATTCTTCTCAAACTTGCCAATCTAAGGTAAGTTAATTTTAAACAAATGTATGGGGAAGACCAATCGTCAAATAAAAAGATCCTCCGCCTTTTCATTATGGTAGGTCAAACAGGTTAGTCAATATGGGTATTTCTGTAGGATTCAAACGGGTGTCCGGGTTGGGGTTGTGTCACTCTTCTACAAAGTATCTTATAATACTAAAGAGTCCCCATAAGCAGCCGTCACAATAAAAGCCTTGTCCGAAGTGACAAGCACAAAGAAGCTCGGTGTCCCTATGGATGGCATAAAAACAAGTTTAGATAGATTAGTAAATGAAGACTTTTCCTGGGGTCAAACATTAACATACAATATAAACTCATTAATTATAGTGGAATTAAGTAAGGTTCTAATCTATATACCGGAGAGCATACATCCACAAGTCACGGATTTATAAAAAGCACAACCGATACATATTTAAATAATTATGCAAGGAAGTATGAGTGTGGGGAGGGTGAAGTTTTGTTGAACAAAGTATAGCTATGAATCAGGTATAGAAAACTATAATTTATTAGACCTCCAAAAGGTCAGCACAGACATTACAATGGGAATCAACGTCATAAGTATAAAAAAAGCTTTGATGTTTATTTTCGTTATTAAGAGTCGTTACAAAACAAATTAAACTATATAGCAATTCCATTCAAAAAAGAATAGAATGGTTACACGTATAAATATCTATATACACACCAAATCAAAATGAAACGCGAGTAAAGCAACCAAAAGCCAAGATAGACGGTTCTCCTTTTGTACCATAATTTTCCAACCATTCTAGCATCAAATAAAAATTGAGCTCAGATATAAGTATAGTTTTAAATATATTTTATCAGAACATAAAAAAGAATGAAAAAAAAGAACATGGAACAACCAGAAGAGTCCGCTGCGTGTCGGAGTTAAACAGGCCCCAGAATATTAGGTAGGTCGGGGATCAAGGTATAAGATTGAGATCTCGTAATGGCCAAGTGGTTGGCTACTAATTGTCCATAAAACCGAACATCGTCATAAAAAACCACATACCACAACTCACTGTCACTCCCTGGCTATCTCCCAACGGCTGTTTGATTTTCAGCATGCAACGGGTGACGTAAGATAATTTGTTAGCAAGACCCTCAAATGCAGATTCCCACATTCGACCATGCTACCACACTCGACGCACTACCCCAAGACCCAACCCGTACCTGTCCCTTCTCCCCGACCATTTATACCCCCACCCCTCCCACAAATAAATATCACCAGTCCCAAACAACACAGGATGACTCGCAACATAATATTATGCTAAAAACTTTCCCCCAACATTTGAAAACCGTTGTTATAACACTGATGGGTCCATCAAGTACGTTTTGACGAACCATAATAAGCTGACGACGAGATGGTCCAAAACTTATCCTCCTCCCAAAAGACACATTGTTCGAGTAACCTTAAAAATGTGCACAAACTATTACCATATCAGCCATGTCTTTTCTATCAGGGCAGTCTTTCTAAAGGTTTATGCTATAAACGCTGGCTCAGAATCACCTCGGTATTCGCTATGCTTCAGGAGAGACATCTGCTCGACACCACCCAAGACCATAAACTTGATCTGAACCATCACCGACGCTAGTATTGAAGAAACCATCTTGAAGAGGTGCGTTGGTGACCAACGAGTCCAAAAGGTTTCGTATCTTGAATCTATTCTAAAAAACCGTTTAGCTTGAAAAACAGTATCACGGAGAAGTCGGTTTACACTTGTGGGAACATAGATAACCCCAACACAGTAATACTCACCACAAAAGAGCCTAAACCCGCCAACCAGATGAGTAACATTGCCCATAAGATAAACTTTTCCATCTTCTTGTTTGTTGTTTTCTTCTTACTATTGGGACTATTTAAACTTGGTTTTGGGGTTGATTAAATCAAATACCGTGTAATCCATACGTGTTAAACTCAATTATCATACTCAACCCAGGTTTTGGACATGGTCAGTCTGACTTGCTAATGAAGTTCCAAGTTTTTTATAAGCCAAAAGAATCAGTTTACTTTCGGAGAAAATGCCAAAGTATAACATAAATAAAGTCAAAGCACATAGTTTAATTTGGTTTAATCCAGCTAAGAACACAATAAATATAATTACTCAAAACAAGCATAACTTTTTATATAATGACAATGTTTTGAAAACCGGATCGACCAAGCCGAGTCACCGGGTCAACCCGGGTTTATGCAAAAAATCAAACAGCCAAATACACGTCCAAAGAACCTATTTTTCTGCTGCATTATTAACACCATTTTTGCCAGCATAGGAACCACCCATGTTTCTGCTGTTGACCCGGGTTGCTAGGCGGTTCGAACTGGGTTACATATACTCAAGAAACAGTTAGTTTTGACCCGTTTTTTGGCCAAACCGGCTCAACCGGGTTTGAAAACATTGCATAATGATACTAGACTGTTGACTGTGTTGCATTGACTGCAAGATAAAAAGTCAGAACCCATTGTGCAAAATTCCAGCAAGGTCAAAATCTGGATCCTTATAAACTTTAATCAAGTCAAGTTACACTAAACTGATAATGACCATAATTATAAATAGCTCATAAATTTAGACTTTAGTGTGTTCTTTTCACATAATTTCTTTCACATCAAAAGCATAATTCAACCGCAGTTGGGGGAGCAAATTGCCACATGGGAACGCCTTGGAATCCCATATATGGCATGAACTTGTTTCCACCAACGGGGGTGGGGCCTGGACATGGGACCGGTATTACAGGATGTGCTGGAGGGTAGAAAGCCGTTGGAGGACCACAAAAGGTGGATTTCAGCTGTTGTTCGAGTCTCTCTTTGTCTGACTTTAGCTTTTGCTTCTCGTCTCTCAGCTCGTTCTTCTCAACCTGCCAATTATGGAAAGTTTTTAAAAAAACATATATCGAGACTATTCTTTACAAAAAGATTCCCGGCCTTTTTGGGTAAGATAAAACAGGTTAGTCAGAATGGGTAATTTGTAGGATTCAAAAGTTCTTGACCTAAAAAAAACCCTAATGTACACACAAAACTTGTATCTTTAATAAGTAATTAAGGTAGAGCTGAGCATAATAGACCGCGGACCGGACCGAGAAACTGGACCGACCGAAGATATTTCGGTCCGGTCCTCGGTCCACTCTTTTCCTCATTTTCAGTCCTTGGTCCGGTCCGGTCTTACGCACAACCGACTATATTGCCTTGTTGGACCGGACCGGACCGACCCGGGTCTGGACCGAACATTTCGGCCCGGTCCTCGGTCCAGACTTTTGTCCGGTCCGGTTTTCGGACCATGCTCAGCTCTAAATTAAGGTATCAGATATATTTGCAAGAATTACATTATTATCTAGAGCGCCTAAGACCAGTCATAATGTCCTGCTCCATAAGGACCAGCCCAAAATTTATAATGCTCGGTTACGACCGATGGTCTTAAATCGGTCTAGATATTGATACAGTAACTAATACGACCCCTAAACTATAATATAATATAATAGTGGGTTGTATCAGATATTTAGTACAAAGCCCAGATTAGAAGATCCCGTAAAAAGTACATTTCGACTTTTGAGGTCAAACATACTACCAATCAGACTCAGATTTATGATGGATTATGTATATTCTAATCTATAACCAACATACATCCACGTCACAATTTGTAAGAAGAAAAACTCAGTTGTGAAAATGCAAAAGTATTCAAGAACGGATAGCATCTATGAAGTTCAAATTTCTCTGCTTGACCTCAAAAGTCAAACCACATCTTTCATCGGAAAAACCAAACGGAAGCAAACAAAAAGTGCTACGGTGATAATTTACCTTCAACTCGTTGATTTTAACGAGCAACTCTTGAGATGAGTCCTTAAGATTTGTGGCTTCATTTCTCAAGTGTGTGATCTTTCGAATAGCATCCGCCAATATAACCGTCTTATCCGTCTTGGCTGACCTACCAGGGTCCAGTATTTCGTTTAATTCTTGAAACCTGTTCAGACAACAGTCACAATTAAATACATTACTTTTTTCGGATATCGAAAGTGAATATTCACAAGCATGTGGATAAGCATGCTAAGCGCAAAAAAGATATAAAAGCTAGAGCATGCCTCTCGTTCAGTTTGTCTCTCCTTTTCTTCTCTCGGCATGCTTTTGTACCAGAGCACGATCCAGGATGAGCCCTACAATAAAAGTTGCCTTTTATATAACGACGTGTCAGGAAAAGAAAACTCGGAAAACAAAAGGAATTTGAACCTCTTTCGTGACACGTCCTCTTTGGTAGCATCCGAATTTCCATTAGAATCAGAAAATCCTTTACTGAGAAAATAAAACAAAATGCATGTTATTTCGATCAATGAAAAAGTTAATCATGATTAAGACCTGTAAAAAGTTTTTGGCAAAATCATATGGAATGGGATACTCCAATCAACCATTTTTGTATCAAGTTGAACAAAATTATAAATGTCTTCTATCTACCATTCTACCCACCCAATATATCCACTTATGACTCCCTTTTTTAAAGTAAATATTGTGAATTCAAACTGTGATTAATTTGGCCGAAAAAGGTAAATAAAGTCAGAAGTAGCTTTTTCAACACACAAGAAAACTGATTATTTTTTTTAGAATACATCCAAACACTTTCCATTTTCGACATCAATGTCTTTCGTTTCATAAGTTCAATATAGCACAAAATTTGGTTAATGCAAAAGTTTAGTTTGTTATAGGTAATTAAACCTTTATTTCCAATGTGATTTTTTTTTGGTAACCATAGTTTCCGACCTTTTGGGCGACTAATCCATGGCGTTAGCTTATGGGCTTATTTTAAATTTGGAAAATCTTTTATATATTCGGGCTTATGAGCTTAATAACTTCAGCTTATGGCGTAATTCCATAAGCTCATAAGCCAGAATATTTAAAATTCAAATAAGCTAATCCAAACACCCACTTAGCTATAAATATAGTACCGCGTCAACCTCCTAAAAAAGGAGGGCTTTACCTGGTTTGAGTCTAAACCCCGTGGATTAGTCGGTCAAAAGGTCGGAAACCATGGTTACCCAAAAAAACAATACCGGGCAATACAAAACATGCTAAATTCAGAAAGAAATAATTAACGGAGTGTTTGGGAATTTGGATTTCTTAACTAAAAAAATATAAAATAATAGGTTGTGTTATTTTTTATAATTTGAATAATTAGATTCAAATAATAAACCATCAAATAAAAGAAACTGACCTAACAACATTGACTGAACCGGGAAAAGAGTTATGAGACCATTGAAAACCCGGTTCAAGGGACGGCAGTTCACCACCAGGAACCGGAAAGTGATCGATCAAATTGAAATCAAAGAAGCAATTTGAATTATCATCATCATCCTTAACATCCATTTCTTAAAATCAAAGATTTGTTGGTTTTGCGTTCAAAACACGTGAAAACTGAAGAATTATTTATTATTATTATTATTATTATTGTTCGGTGGGAAAAGTGGAGAAGATTATTGGGATTTGTGTTTGTTTGTGACTCACTGGGTGGCGCTTGTTTCTTCCAGCCTTCACTTACACGTATCTATCCTTTTTAACTTGTTCTTTTACATTTTTAGTTCCTTTACTATCATCCTTTTTCACATCCACTCCCCAAAAAAAAAATCAGTGATGAACGCGGTCACCACTAGATTCATGGGGTGTTTGTTTCGGCTTATATGCGGGCTTATGAGCTTATTTGATTTCGGCTTATATTTCATAAGCCCCAATTTTCTGGCTTACTTTAAGATTTATGGACTTGTATAGGTTTATCACATCGTAATAAACTTATATAAGCCCACAAGTTTCAAAATAAGCCGGAAAATTGAGGCTTAGGAAATATAAGCCGAAATCAAATAAGCTCGTAAGCCCACATATAAGCTTAAACAAATAAACATAGAAAATTTTTTTTGGTGCAAGGTGAACATTTTTATTAATTACCAACATATAACAACAAATAACAACTAGCCCAGACATGCCTGGCTTATCTAACTTCACCAAATTAAATACGCACACTTTAGGTCGGGGGGGAGGTACCCACCTCTGGGAAAATTATATTTATATGAGCCACTGGGAGGATTTTGTGGATAAAAGGTTAGTGGTTTGAGTCTCGGATCGTGGTCAATTCTTTTGGTCTTTCGTTGGGTCAAGAGTTTAGACGGAGCTATTTCATGTGGGGTGAATAATGGTGGTGTCAGAAAGCATTCGCGGTTCTACACCCTTTAAAAAATACCTCACTTAAACATAAACATACACACACAATATTAGAGTACATATTATATTTAAGGTAATCGGCTCATTGGCCCAAGCTCATATTCTAGAATATTCTGTTGTATCCTATATATAGGTTGGATAATCAAGCAATCAATCATATCTTTCATGGTAATCAGAGCCAAATCAATTTTCTCCTAATTCTTCTCAATCAAATCGTCTCCTTCCTTTATTCTTTCTTTGCATCATTAACCTTTTCAACAAAAAAAATATTGTTCATCCGACCACTGTTCATCCGACACTGTTCATCCAAGCGCTACTGTTCATCCAAGCACTACTGTTCATCCAAGCGCTACTGTTCATCCGAGCGTTACTGTTCATCGAAAAAAATTATGGCTTCTCATGATCAGCAATGGTATATGGATACCGGAGCAACTTCTCACCTTTCATCTCATACTGGTAACCTTCAAACCTCTTTTCTTAATCGTAATTTTCATTCAGTTATTGTCGGAAATGGATCATCTATACCTGTCACCCACTCTGGTCATGTACAAATCCCTAATCCATATCGTCCCCTCCACCTTATAAATGTTCTTGTCACACCCAATATCATTAAAAACCTTGTTTCAGTACGAAAATTCACCACCGATAATAACTGCTCCATTGATTTTGATCCATATGGTTTTACTATACGAGATTATCATACCCGTCAAACCCTTATTCGTTGTGACAGCACGGGTGATCTATACCCTTTACACGTTGCCGCCTCAGCCTTCGCCCTACTTACTAATAACCATTTCCTTTGCCATCAACGTCTTGGTCACCCTGGTGACGCCGTAATTCAAACATTGTCGTCACGTGGCCTTGTATCTTATAATAAAAATAAAAACACTCAACACTTGTTTCGTGCCTGTCAGTTAGGCAAACAAACAAAACTTCCCTTTCAACGATCTACCTCTATTGTTACATCCCCCTTTGACATTATTCACTCAGACCTTTGGACATCTCCTGTCTCTAGCATGAGTGGATATAAATACTATGTTCTTTTCTTAGATCACTATTCATATTTTTTATGGGTTTACCCACTTTACAGAAAATCTGATGCGCAGTCAAAACTTCTACACTTTCGTGCCTTTATGAAAACTCAATTCAACCGTGAAATCAAAGCTTTTCAATGTGATCATGGTGGATAATTTGAAAACAACTCCCTTCATGAATTATTTGCCACTAATGGCATTCAATTTCGTTTCTCATGCCCGCGTACATCTCAACAAAATGGTAAATCTGAGCGCATGATTCGTACTATTAATAATGTAGTACGTTTTCTTCTCTTTCAAGCTCGTCTTCCTCCCGAGTATTGGGTCGAAGCACTACTCACTGCCACTTACTTACTTAATATCCTCTCTTACACCTCCATCAACAATGACATCACTTACACAAAATTATTTAACAAACCAACCTCTTACACCCACATTCGCACGTTCGGATGCCTTTGTTACCCTTACACCTTTCCACCACACAAACTTGCCCCTCGCATCACACCATCTATCTTTCTTGGGTACGCTTACAATCATCGTGGATACCGGTGCCTTGACCTGAACACCAACAAAATCATCATTTCTCGTCATGTTACATTTGACGAAAGTGTCTTTCCCTTCGGCTCCATGACTCCAACTAAACCCCCCTCATACCAATTTTTAGATGATAATCTCGACACCTCCCCCATTGCACTTCGCCTACTTACCACACCTACTTCTCCTCAACAAACACCACCACAAACAACAAACCCACAAACAAATCCACAAACAACTCCACAATCAACACCTCCAACTCCTCTATCAACACCATCACCACAAACAACACCGACACCACCAACCACACCACCACCACCACCACCCACCTCGCAACACCCTATGGTTACACGCTCTAAAGTCGAGATTGTGAAAGCTAACCCTAAATACAACTTACATGTTACCACCTCCTCCCCTGTCGCCCCAAGTAACATTTCATGCCCTTCGAGATCCTAACGTAGAAACAAGCTATGTGCGTCAATATAAAGCTCTCATGACAATAATACATGGGTACTTGTTTCCCGCCCACAAAATGTCACACATTGTCCCGCTCATATGTGGTTGTACAAACCACAAATAGGAAGGCGACGGATCCTTCTATCTGGTACATAGCTCGACTATTTGCAAATTGTCGTAGTCAACAACAAGGCAATGCTACTGCGATGAGACATTTAGCCCAGTTGTCCAAACCTGCTACCAAACAGAACTGTTCTTAGCCTCGCAGTTTCTCGATAATGCCGTAGTTCATCAGTTAGACGTGAAGAATGCATCCTCACGGCCATCTTACAGAGACAGTTTACATGCACCAGCCACCAGGATTTACTGATTCAGCTCATTCTGATTATGTTTTGCCTTCGTGAAAAGTCCTTTATGGCCTTAAGCAGGCCCCCCGAGCTTGGTTTTAACGATTTTTTAGCTATGTTATTCGAGCCGGTTTCTATCACAGCAAAACTGACTCGTCTCTTTTCATCTTTCACAAGGGGCAAGACACAACTTACTTACTACTATATGTGGATGATATCATTCTTACAGCTTCTTCTACTTCACCTCTGCAACATATCATCTCTTTACTACATGCGAAGTTTGCTATGACAGACCTTGGCCCACTCAACTATTTTCTCGGTATATCTGCCACGCGTACTACCTCTGGCATATTCTTGTCTCAGAAAAAATATGCTACCGAGATTCTTGAGCAAGCACATATGCTTAATTGTAATCCTTGTAGGACTCCAATTAACACCGAGAAGAAGCTTTGACCTGAAGGATCACCGGTCACTGATCCTACTTTATATCGCAGCCTTGCCGGATCACTTCAGTACTTTACCTTTACTCGACCAGATTTGTCATATGCAGTTCAACAGTTATGTCTTTACATGTATGATCCTCGAGAGCCACACCTTAATGCTATAAAACGGGTTCTTCGTTATCTTCGAGGAACCACTGATCTTGGATTATAGCTACTTCGGTCTACTACATCACAGCTTATTGCATACTCTGATGCTGAGTGAGCAGGTTGTCCGACTACGCGCCGATCTACTTCTGGATACTGTGTTTTTCTTGGTGACAACCTCCTGACATGGTCCTCCAAACGTCAGGACACGTTGTCTCGTTCCAGTGTTGAGGCTGAATACAGCGGGGTTGCGAATGCTGTAGCGGAGACATCTTGGATTCGCAACCTCCTTCGTGAGCTTCATACCCCACTTTTCACAGCGACCTTGGTCGACTGTGATAATGTCAGTGCTGTATACATGTCTGCAAACCCTGTACAATATCAGCACACCAAACATATAGAGATTGACATTTATTTTGTTCGTGACAAAGTAGCAGCAGGTCATGTTCGAGTTCTCCATGTCCCTTCTCGATTTCAGTACACAGATATCTTTACAAAAGGTCTTCCATACCCGTTGTTTGCTGATTTCAGATCCAGTTTGAGCGTCCGCAAAACTCCCGCTCCAACTGCGGGGGCGTATTAGAGTACATATTATATTTAATGTAATCGGTCCATTGGCCCAAGCCCATAGTCTAGAATATTCGGTTGTATCATATATATAGGTTGGCTGTTATCAATAATAATCAAGCAATCAATCACATCTTTCACACAACACAAAAACTCGGTCATTTGCACGACTGAGTTGTACCCGAAGTTCATTGACGACCGAATCGTGAGGTAGTGGTGCAATAAGAAACGACTGAGTCGTATTGGGGAGAACGCGACATCCAACTCCTCCTACATAAGTTATGAGGTGCGTTTCATAAAATTTGGTTGTAAACATGCTAAGATCAGTCAACGAATTCTAACAAAGTAGTAAATGTGTCCTTATTTTCGGTTCAATGTTACTTTCCTTTTTTTCATTTTCATAAGTGAAAGCATCGACACTGCTTCACTTGTAATGATATAAACATAATTCATGATAATTGCTAAAAGTAAGTATACTTGGAAATTTCTTTTATAGATCAAGGACCAAACAATAATATGTCAAAAACAATGACATGAAAGGATATTTTTATACTTTTATAGACTTTAATAGTCAACAAATGGGTGGTTGGAGGATATGGGCTTGATTCAAAACACACTGAATGTGGTTCTTGGGAATGTGAATATTGGTTAAATATTCCCATACATAAGAGGGAAGGGAGTGGTAGTGCTATCGGTTCGTGCCAAGCTATGGCGGGAGATTGAGCCATGGCGCATCACTCCGTGGTTCGCGTCAAATTCTCTCGCGTCATGGCTAACAGCCCACGAGAAAGAATTTTTTTTTTTTTTTTTTTTTGAAAAAGTATCCGTTGGGGGGAGCGGGTTTTTGAAAAAAATACCTCCAAAACCCTATTTTTACCCCTTTAAAATCCTATAAATATTCATTTTATATTTTATAACTTCACACACAATTTCTATATATATTCTAGATCAGTACTTCTCATTTTTTTTTGAAATAAAAAAATAATAATAAAAAATTAGTTTGGCACCAGAAATTCTGGTGTCAACCAATGCCGCTGAATTCTGGTGCCATAGCAATTCTGGTGCCAAACACCATTTTGCTGACGTGACACCACTTTTTCTCTATGGCACGAAAAGTTTGGCACGACCGCTCCCCGTGCTCTAAGGGAAGTGATTTGTGCACCATTTTTTTTAGCCATACACCATTAAATGACACCGATAATGCACACGGTACAACACCGGTATACACGATTAGTGGTGTATAGCTAAAAAAAGGTGATGCACAAATCACTATGAATAACAAACATTCAAAACTTGGCAACTTGTCACACTATTTTTAATGGAAAGATTGCATTGACAAGATGCTTTATGCACCACTCACAAAAGATCATATTGGGTGAACACACACCAATCTTTTACATAAAGTTTTATTAAACAAGAATCACAAAAGGGTCCACAAGCAAAGCTGAATAGCATACAAACATATTGAGAATGTACAAAAAACATGTTTATGGTGCTTGTTGGAGTAACATTAGACCACATACTGAGTGTTGGATTGAAGATGTGTCTCAATCCTTTTCTTGATCTCTTCAGGATTTGCTCCAACTAGTCTCCCAACTACAACACCCTCTTTTATCAGCAAGAATGTTGGCATTGCCTTCACCTCATACTTGCTTGCTATATCCTAAAAAAATCACAAAATATAAGTTTAAGATGAAGAAAAATGACCCACATTAGGAATGTATTACATCTCTATTCGCATCAGATTCCAAAAAAAAATATATGGACTTTTCGCCATACAAAGAGTCGCTTTGGAAGCCTACGTTTACAATACGACCATCAGTGACGACATGTTATTGTCAACTATTATGTTATGGTTTGCACACTTGCTGATAAGTTGACGAAAGATTATAATCTTTTATAGTAAAGAAAAAAAGAAATATACAACTTGTGGATACTTGGCAATGCTACCACGTTTAAGACTATTTGATGCCGGCCAATTACAAATTTGTCTAGCGCTCAGAGTTGTGCGACTATAGTTGGTCGGGATTGTACATGCTTAGGCTCGTCACCAAAAGGCAAACTCTCCAACATGAGAACGTTTAGGTGATTACTTAACTTGTTTTACTATGTTCATTTGTGATTAGCTTTTTTGGCTAAACAGGCAAAGGTCCAAAAGGAGTTCCACCTTACAACCTGAACCACTTATGTTCCATTTACAGTATAACTATCAATCAGTGCTTTACATCCTACAAATGTGCTTAGTGCTTAGTTGCTTACACTATTTACGAATCATTGACTTTTTAGTTTTTGGGACAGTTACGTATTACTAAAAAAACAATGCCAGATAGACATGTTCGGATATGAGTCCTAATTTCATACTATCAAGATATGAACTCTTTTGTGGACATAGGTAGTTAACAAAATGTTTATAACTAGCGGCAGAGTATATCTGAGTTAAAATCCAAGAACGGCTGGAGAGTTTTTTGAGTTTTATGACGTTTTGAATCAATAGGTAAACAGAGGATTTAAGCTGAGAAGGTTACCTTCAAGTCATCAACATCAACTGTAAGAAAGGTTATGTCTTGGAAATCTGAGGCGAACTCTTCGAAAAAGTGGTTCATGGCCAATGACGGGATGCACCATGAAGCACAAAAATGTGCCACAATCTATAAACACAAACCCAAAAACTGTAAAGACGTCAATCAAAACATATAACATAAATAGGCCAACAAAATAAGCATCACATAGAATCATTCAACTTGGTTTGCATCATGTGTTTCGAGTCATAGGGGAAAAGAAAGAAAAGTGATGACATCTTTGTTATATGAAACTCACCACCGAACGGCCTAGTGGTAAGGCACTTAACCTCCTCACAAGAGATCTAGCCGTCTAGGGTTAAAACCCCCCACTAGGTACACATTTGGGGGTGGCTAGTCAAAGACTCGCCCTCCCCGGGTAACCTCGATAGGGAAAATCTCATGTGTTAACCCGTTAACCCATTATCTTAGTTACTCCGCATATGATTGCATCTTGCTTGAGTGGCTTTAATAAATCAGCATTGAGGTATGTAAGTGGGATTCAAACTCATTTAGTTGAATGCTAAACTGACTGCTAGTTGAATACCAATTCCAAACTGGAGTTCCAATAATACTCTTACAGTATGGCGAAATAAGTTATTGGTTGGTTTCTTTTGTCTAACTACTTATAAGGGGGTGTTTGTTTTGGCTTATGAAACATAAGCCCATTTAGGCTTATATTTCATAAGCCCTAATTTTTCGGCTTATTTTGAGACTTGTGGGCTTATATAAGTTTATTATGATATGATAAACTTATATAAGGCCATAAGTCTCAAAATAAGCCAGAAAATTGGGACTTATGAGATATAAGCCGAAATCAAATTTGATTTGGGCTTATATTTCATAAGCTTCAATTTTCTGGCTTATTTTGAGACTTAGGGGTTTATATAAGTTTATTATGATATATAAGCCCAAATGGGCTTATGTTTCATAAGCCGAAACAATCACCCCCTAAGTGACCAACACCCCTAATAAAAGATTCAAAGTTAGCAGTTCAAGTAGCAACATTCAGCAGTTTTTGCAACACAATATCATCTCATCAATGTAAACTGAGCCAGAATTTGACCCTTTAAACTGAATATTGACTAACACACTGAGGTTCAGGTTCTACAGAAGCCGCATACGAAAACATCATCTCAAATCCAAACAGAGCTCTAAATAGTACATTCAGCATTTTAACTAAAAATTATTTGTTTTACTACTTTCAGTTGACATAATATGTTTAACCCAACAACATCCAAAATAAAGAGTCACATTAACACTTGAACAGTTCAAAGATCAGTCCTTTTTTAACGACAAAACAATCTTGTTAATGTAAAAACTGTCCACATGACCTAAAAAACTGCCAAGATTAAGGTATGCAAAAACCCTATATGTAAAAAAACACATTTTTAACAAAATTCACATTCTCAGTTCTCGAGTTTCATTTTCAGAAGAAAAGAAAGGAAAGGAAAGGGAACAAAAACGTATTTGTGTTCTTGAGTTTTATTTTAATAAGAAAGGGAAGGAAAGTGAAGGAAAATGAAGGAAAATTTGAAGGTTTTTTGTTCTAAATCTTTCCTTCCATATTTGGGTGGATTGAGAAGGAAAGTGTTTATATTGACAAATTTACCCTCATTTCTTCCACCACAGAGAGTCTTCAACCACTGTGTAATCTTCATTTTTTCAAAATAAGAAACTAATAAAAGTCCTACTCCAAAATGACGCATCGTTTTTTTTATTTAGCGATTATTAGGGCTAGTGATTTCTTGGGCTTTCTTGGGTTTGCACATGGGCCAATTATATTCACGACATGGACCAGCATATTTTTTATACGCATTTTTACTTGTTAGTTTGATTAAAGAATATTTTAAATAAAAAAGTATATTAACCACAAATGGCTTATTAAAAAAAAAATTAGTAGCAGAGATATATAGATATTTTGTTTAAAGGGCATAAAAGTAAATTTTTATGTTTTTTTTCTTTCTTTATTTAGAACACAAGGTGGTAAAAAAAAATTCACTATCTTTTCTTTTCTTTTTCTTTCTTTTAACTCCTTTAATAACTCGAGAACAGAGTATAAGAGTAAAAAGGGACAATGATAAAACCATTCTAGCAACTTACAAAAGAAAAAATGATCATATGGTAAAAAAAAATATATACTTACAGGGGTTCCATTAGATTTTGATTGTTCAATATATGAATCCCATGACTGAGGTGAAATAATATTCACAACACTTGGTTTTGGAGTTTCTTGATCACCTTCCATTTTCTTTGTTCTTTCTTTGCAAAGATTTGACAATGATTAATGAAAATAATTAAGCTTATAACAAGACTAAAGATAGTTTGGATATACATAAGTTGGGACCCATTTTAATCAACTCTTGTTGAAGGTTTGTCACTAGGAATCTGTGGATTTTGGTCCAATCCATTTGCTAGGATACTTTGCTTTAGGTGCCAAGTTTTTAACTTCTAGTTAAGATATTTTTTCTGTACAATAAACCATACTTAACATATCATTAACATTGGATTCAGTTAAATGTTTGGTAATGGGCTTGCAAGGGAATTAATTTTAAAATAAACTAGCTTTGTAAAATAAGCTTACAGCTTTATAAAAGCTTTTACAAGTTATATTATAATAAGCATATATAAGTCCAAACTTATAAAAAAAGCTTATGAGACTTATAGCTAGCTAATCAAATTACGTAAATACCTTTCAAAGTATAATAGATTATTCAACAAAAGTTAAAACTATACGTGAATTTTACATTAATAAGTTTCAGCTTTAACTAATTTACCACACAGATTTATAAAAATATAAACTTCAGCTTTCGGCTTATAATATAAATTTCAGCCCCGACTCCAGCTTCAACTACATTCTCAACTTATTACGCCAAATATACAAATGTATTTATGTTTTCTTTTCATAGAATTCTTGACCCTTTAATTAATCTAATGTATTAGCTAGGTTAATTAATCGTTATCGAAAATTGTTTTACCCAGTGTAAAATATACTACTTGATTTTTGTCAAATCACAATTAAAATTAGTAGCAGACAACTTATTATTATACTCCATATAGCAATTGACAAATAAAACACGTTTTTTATGTTGAAACAAAATGTCTAGCAAAAATGGTGCCACCTAAACAAGACAAGTTATTAGTTGTCGACTAGACATTAATTTTCGGCACCACGTTAAATCAACTTTTTGTTGATTGGACTTGTTAAAATCGGTTATGTCATTGTCCCAAGTCTTTCTCATCAAGTTGATCAAGGGGTGTTGATCGGTTCGGTTATCGGGTTATTCGGTTAGTTTGGTTAAAAAAAATTTGGGTCAACTCGAAAATCGAATTCAAATTCGGTTCGGTTCTCGCGTTGACCCGAATAACTCGAATTTCACTATTTTTTTTTAAATTAATAATTACATAGATTGTTAGTAAACAAAAAAGTATTATTAACATAAAAAGTAGTTTTTTTATATTATGATAACATTTTATATATGTACTAGCTACGTAACCCGCCCAACGGGCGGGTTCGCTTTTGGAATTTGTTTTGATAACAGGGGTGTGTGTGTGTGTTTGGCTTAATTATTCAGAGTGTGGAGTCCAATTGGTATGGCTGTATTTTTATTTGTTCAATTAAGTGTTTTTGGAGCTCAGATTTAACGATCCACTATGATTCATACTAACAACTATGAAACACTACTGCAAGGTTATGTTACTATATATTAGCATGCCAATGATAATTTTATTAGAGAAGAGAAGCTAACCATGCATGCAAGACATATGTTTAATTTACAACTTTAAGTTTAATTTCCACATGCTCCTGATTTGATCTCGAATGGCTCTTTAACGATTGCTAAACACATTGCTAGCACTGTACGGAGAATGCCTTGTGGTGATTCTGCTGCAAGCTTAACAGCCTCTTTGTACTTTGTTTGAGCAAATAACTTTTGGAAACCTTGTAAAACCTGAGTAAACGTGAGATTATTTATGTTTGTAAAATCAGTCAGTTCCAATTTCCACCCGATACTGTGCACAATTTCAACATACTCAAGTAAAATATAAAGGTGTACGAAAAGTAATTGTATATGCATATATGATATATGTGTGTTTGAGAAAGAAAGAGACTAACATGATTTTGAGCTAAAATTCTCAGGTGGAAAGAAATATTATAAGATCTCCAGAATGAAATCTGAACCACAAACAAACAACTGAATACCAAAGCAAACAAAATATCAAAATGACAAGAGTTTTTAATACATTCATGATCTTGTTCATAGCCTGGGCAAACAACGGTTTTGGTTATGGTATGTGCGCCAAAATAATATAAATTGTTCATCAAAAAGTATAAGAGGTTAAAATCACCATGTTTAGTTATCTGCTATATTGCGTAACTGATTATAGTTATTTGCTAGTCTTTTCAGCAGTTTCAAGTTGGTTGTAGCGACTATTTGTTATTGGTTTATTTATGTATTGGTATTTATAGGTTATTCTCGTTATTATGCATGTTCCCGAAGCATATTTAGGGCTTGTCATTTGGTCTTGCTTATATGGGTATGTCCATATAAGTTTGTTTTGTTAGTTTTGGTGCTTCATATATTTTCCGAGGATGGTCCCTTTTTCCCAAAAAAACACACCAAAGCTTCAAAACATACCATACCAAAAGCAATAAGTTACCTGTTGAAGGCCATGATAAAAGGCAAAGACGAAGGCCGCTTACTCAAACTATTTACCCAATGTATGGCATCATGAGTATCCAAGGAATAAATTAACGGTTAAGTGAATACAAACAATCGTAAAACATATTATTAGATTGAATTAAGAACTAAATGTAATACTCATCACCAAAATTCTTTATAATAATGGAATCAAAATATATAAAGATAAATGTAGCCAAGGAAAACAAACATCATCACCAACATTCTATATATTTATACATAATTACAAGTTCATCCATGTCTTTTAGGTTGAGTCCCTTTTGATCAAAGCTTTTCTCTCGTGGAAGATCAGTCACACAGCTTGAGACGTGATTGAACTCGTAGAGCCAATTCTTTCAAGTCTTACTTCCCATGATGGACAACCCACCTACATATTTAATTATATTTCATGATCATATACAGCTATACATATCTTCATCCAAATCCGCACCTAGTTTAAGTAATCGGTTATACTAAATTATAAGATTTAGCAAAACTTTAGTTACGAAAACTCATATAATTTTATTTATTTCCATCCATGGTAACTCAACACGAGCATGCCAACAAACTGATACCGTATCTGTGGCAAACAAAGACCGCAAAAACAGAGTTTAATTCCAAAAGAGTCGCACGTAGCATGCGAAATTTGATAAACAAAACACTCTTACGTCACATGTCCATACATCTAGGATTTAGATGACATATTAATAATAACTCTCATAATTAAATAAAACACAATCAGTACAACGTCTTCTACTTTAATTGGCAATTTATAAAACATTCAAAACACTCCTAATAATTTAACATGGAATATAGAACTTTCCAAACCAACAACAGATCATGCTGACGAGGAAGTATATTTACCTTAACAAAGCGGATTACAAACTCATTGAGTGGCGCTTCTTTGTTGAGCATAACCATCTCAGCAACTGTGTCTAGGTATCTTTTGGAATCTTTACAAGTTGAAGCATTGGGTCATATGCATCCTACATAGTACACCACATAGATGCATCAAGTAAAGAAACATACTAACATTAAAAAAGATAAATTATGGGCTAACAATGTCATTTTTTTAACAGATTTTGAAAGTTGCTCATGTATCACCAATTTTTATTGATTACAATCTTGATAGGCTTGATCAATACAAATGAAAATATATTTTTTGGTTTAGAAGCTGATCAACATCAGCGTGCCATGTTAAAAGGCTGGAGCGTGATATTAGAGTTCAGGGACATGTGAATCTTTCCAACCCATTTTCAGTTGATTTGGTTTCCTCTATACATTTAATAAAAAGCTAACAAAGGATATAACAAAATAAGAATTAGCAAATGTAGAGCCAAACTGTTTCACAAAGTTTTATACTCCTCTCAGATCTTCAATTCTTCATATAAAATTTATCAGATCACTTAAGAAGTAGCTTTTCTAATCACACTAAATAGATTAGCTATTTACAAACTCTAAACAGTTAAGCAAATAATTTCTAGTGGATCAACCCAACCTACATTGACGCCTGACGGAACCTGAAGCGTTTAACCATCGTGACCTGAGCCCCTCTAAAAAGTCCTGGAGTTCAAATTGGAGAAAACTACAAAAACCGATTATAACGTCACAGCTCTCAAACTTTTTGTTCACGATCTCTTTCAATATTCCTCATACATTTCCAAATAAACAACAAATAAGAACATTTTAGAAAGGATTAGAAGAGAGCTTTACCAGCCTCTGATGAGATATAGAGCTTAAAGATGCCACTACTCTCTGTTGCTATCATCTTTAGGCACTTGATTGTTTATTTCAAGATCAGCAAGCAACTCCTCCAATGGAACACCAAGTGCATCTTCATCACCATTCATCACAGATCACACTTCTGAACGAGCCGCTACTCTCTATTCTTAAACAATGATAACTTTAAATCTCATCTCTCAGGGTTCTCCTGCAAAATCTCAGAACTGTTCATGAGACGTGCATTTTTCTTACATTTTTGCTTCATCATCTCAACATGGTATCATTCTTACCAGAATCGGATACACGAGCAACTTGAACCTTAGCCAAAACATACTTAGTACCATCAATATTAACTTCAGCAGAAGAAAATACATCCACATCATTGGATTCTCTAATTGTTAAACTAATAAATTATGTATTTGTAGGTGCATGAGTCGCACTTATCTGAGATAAAAAAAAATCATGGATAGCAGGTCAAATCACCAAAGTGCACCTTAAAATTTTTAAAAATGGATAACTAATCTTAGCGTGATTAACAAATGGCCTATGTCCAACATTCCCTATATGATATTGCTACTCAAATGCGAGTAATCCTTTCATATGCTATCGAGGCAACTTGTCATATCAGAACAACCATTATATGTGTGCATATAGAAAGATACATGCATATACACATTTACAGACACATCAGTGCATGATTTATATACATACATTTTAAGTTATTACGTACCCGTTTCAAAGGTTGTTGTCAAGTTCATGCATGTCCATATTACCAAACACCGAATCATGTGAAACTGAAGATAAAAGTGCAGTAATAAGGGATAGTGTTAAGCGCAAGATAATTGCAGATTGTAAAGTGATTTTTCTCTCTCTCTCATGAACAATCTGTTACTATCATTGTAATACATCAGATATTCACTCTCCAATTACAGAATCATCATCACAACAGCAATTTGTAAGAAAAAGACCCAACTATAAGATACGTTGCTTTGTATAAACTATTTCAATTTAATTTATAAACTTGGTATTTAACATATTTAAGTTATTACGTACCCGCTTCAAAGGTCTTGGGGTGTTACCCACTATGGCATCGCAATCTAAGTAGGCCCTTTTTTAGTTCATCTATTAAGATAACAGCTATATTTCTTTAATCGTATCTCAACTGAGCTCCAAGAAAATCATTAATCTGCGTTTATCAATTTGGATTTATTAGTACTCCGTAATTGACTTCAATATATATAGTAGATCATCAATAATACGTCGTGCAACGCTACTCAAGAGTGGCTACTATGATCAAATCCCTAACAGCCCTAACGCTCCTCAAGGTAATTATAAGTGGTCCTCTACCCGGTAAAGAGTCATCTTATACCTCTGCAAATGGGACTCGCCAGAAAGTGTCCCTGGAGACAGTGAACGACCCTCCGACTTATGAGACTCCCAAACATACAGTTGCCAATCATCGTTTTGATTGGTATGTAACAACAAACCATATCAATACAACCATAGTAAGCAGAGATACGAACCAACACCGCTGAATTCAATATGCTAAACAATCGTCACCTAGCGTGAAAGTTCCTATGAATGTTCCTAGATACCGAGAAGCTAGCAACATGTGTACCGCCAAGTTGTTCACCAAATGACATAACTGAATTTAACTCACTCGTTTCCAGAGTTCATTTGCATGGGATGGAAGATACTGGGATCAGGCACTCCATTGACCACATGGCAGCTAGACATACCCATGCCATCCATATGAGGCTGCTAAGGAGTTGCCATCAGTGATTGTTGTAGAACGGGATAGCCCATAGGTTAGTTGTTAACTGCATTGCAAAAAGTGATATTAAAGAATAGTGACAACAATCATGTTACCTAGTATGAACTGCATCAAAATATCAGTAAAATAGTGACAACAATGTAATCATGTTACGTAGTATGAACGACATCAGAATATCAGTAAAATAGTGACAAAATTTGATCAGTGAAATTGAACCAACTTTTGCAAGCATAAGTTTGAGTATTTCTATATTTTGCATTGGGTTAATAATGAGAAAACCGCTATATTTTCAACTCTTTGATAGTTTATCCATTAACCTTTTGTTTCATGACTAAGTGAAGTCCCTTGTAACTTTCTCGGATCATAAATTAGCAATTCCACTATTACAAATAAAGTTTAAAGAATTACACTACGAAAAGAAAAACAAAGTTAATGCCACTATCAGTCAATCTGACATACAAAATTTAACGGAAACAAACCACTGTGTAAAATAACTTTACGACTTAAACGGAAAAAATGATCAAATTCTAGTAGTTTTACTGTTTTTAACCCTTTTGTAGATAAAAGTTATTTAAAGCAAGAGGTTACCTTGCATGGGATGGATCCCATTGTGGATGGGAGCCACAAGCATCTTTGGAGGCATGGGATACTTTGTCAGATGATATTGATGCTCAAGTAAATGATTGAAAAGAATAATCTGCTTCTTCATTTTTAACCTTACGTAGTAAGCTCTAAAAAAATCTGCATTCTCTTCTTCCAATTTCTGCCTAACTATCCGCCAAAAAGTATTTTAGAATAGCAAATATGATGCCATGGGATTATTTAATCTACTATATAAAGGCAATGCAGTACTATACTTAGATATGATAACATGGTACTCGAAATATATCTAAGGCGTCAAACTTACGGAATAACGAAATTACAGAAACTTGAAAATATTAATATTTTTATTTACCTGAAATGGTAAAACCAGGATCTATTCTTGCACGATTTAGTAAAGTTTTGACCACTTCATCTCTATTCATATACAACTGCAAACATCGTTCTATCAAGTTTTGGCCCTACAAAAAAATCAAAAATAGTATCAACATCGACAAAGCTTAACCTTTTGTGTAGTAATTTTACGAAAACTAACAATATGAACGAAAGAACTTGAAATTTCCATACAAGTTCAATATCCTCACGGGAAACTTTTCTGTTGTCATTGCTCGAAATGGAAACCGACCCATATACGTTGAGATTCATGTGAAGCTTGTGCTATACGTTGCGTTTCTGGTGTATCCAATTCCTGCATAGCTTATTATTCCTGCGTTTCTGGTGTAGAACTTAAACTGGATTTTTGATTAGCTCTTAGGTTCATTCCTTTCAAGCGAGGCTAATTATTCTTGGTGCATTCGAGATAACATCAGAAAAAAAAGATCATAGATATTTGAGTGTTCCATAATACATTGGAACCAACAAATCTATTAATATACCTGTATTGAATAATTGAACTTAAATAAGAAGTCAGGCTTCATTCATCATCGGCCCTTCATGCATTTACCTCAACACTAAAAGTTAAACTTTGCCACAGTTAAACTTATTGTTCACATGTCCGTTTTTGTTCACATAAACGATACACAATTGTATCCATATATGTAAATTAAACATATAAGAGAAGTTTTGTGTTTTAACCTGTGACTTCGACAAAGAAGATGCTTGGTCAAAAGATTGTATCAATTAAAATTGAAGACTGGGAAGATGAAGTGCGAGTGTGATGACCAACAAACACGATGCAATTGCTTGTTACGTAATATGAAAACCGAATGGCCAAATATGTAGGATTATGGAGGTATTCTTGATTAAAAAGTCATGTATATTTGGATAAATATCAAATATATATAAAGTATATCTTCAAAAATATTTTTTAAATCAAAAGATATGTACATGGTTTTTTTAGATGATATTATTAAAGTTTTTTATAATAAAACATAAATGGTGGCTTGGCTCAGTTGGTTAATATGATTGGATGATTGGATATTAACTATAGGTCATGTGTTCAAACCTTTCCTTTGCCAAGATTTTTAAAAAAAAATTCGAAATTTAATGCAAAATTAATTAAAAATCCAAAAATTCAAAATTTAATAAAAAATAATTATAAATCCGAAAATTATTTAAAATTATTGTGTTGTGTGTGCCATGTCATCATTGAGGTGGCGTTGAGTCACTATTTCATATTAATCCAGTCATAGTTAGCCTCATATATAAGTTATAGATATATATATATATATACACACACACACACACACACACACACACACCAAATGGTGCTTCTAAGTATTGCACCATGATAACGCCTAAATTATACATGTTTTCGGTGGCGTTATTTGTATATATTTAATCATTTCTCGTGAACTTTCGATACTTATAGCATGAATTACTTGCAGGTTCACTAGAAGACATCTCAAGATAAAAAGGAACAAAGCTCAAGTGTTTACACATTTTGGAAATCAAGATACAAGAAAAGAATAAAATCTCAAGCTGAAAAGTCTGCAAGTACGCCGCACTTATTAGTTGTGCGCCGCACTTCCTCTCAAAACATGCCAAGTACGCCACAATTTGCCATTGTGCGTCGCACTCCTCCCCAAAGTCAGAAGTAATTAAACCTCAGTCAAACAAGTGCATTAATACCCCAAGTACGCCGCACAAAATAAAGTGTGCGCCGCACTTCCTATCCAACTACAAAGAATTAAATGAAGAATTGAATGCTAGTGCATTAACACCCAATGTGCGTCGCACAAATATCTTAGTGCGCTGCACTTTTCACCTATTTTCAGCCTATAAATAGAGGGCGAATATTCACTCTCAAAGCATCCATAAATCATCCCTCTCTTCATTCCTCAATCATCTCATCAGCAAATCTTCATCCATTCCACCCAAATAACCAAAACACCATAAACACCACACCCTTTTGAAGATTCAAGATCAAACGATCAAAAACGAAGTAGAATATCATATTAGTATATTGGAATAATGGAAATTCATGTTGAATCATCTTATGTTATGAACCTCATAGCCATGAGAGGCTAAATCTCTTATGACTACTTGGTGACGTTATGATAATGAATAAGTGTTTGGTATGATCGTGATCTTTTTAATCTCAAGCTTATGTTGCAATCCTATTATATCTTATCTTATCAGTTTTTGCTTATCAATCTTAGATTATATAATCATATCGGTATAGGTCTAAAGACCCGTTATGGTCTATGTGGTTTTAAAGATTTGTCTATGATCTTTAACGTCCGTGTCGAGAAATCCACTTTCGTAAGCTGATAAACAAAATAAGCTTTGATATAATAAGTAACTAAACTATTTGAGTGACACATTTAGTCTAGTCAACTAAATATAAGTCTTGAGTTAATCAAATTAATTTGTGAAAATATTTTATGACGAGAAATCCTTTTTGTAAGTTAAAGGTTCCATTTTCAAGATCATTTCCAACACTTATAAATTATTTTCAACTATCCGAGTAGTCATCTTCATTATCACTATTAAAGAGTTATTTGCAAAATTATTAAAGTCTATTCTCTTCTGATTATTTGGATACTACTCAAATCCCTATAGACGACTTGGTCTTACCTAAAAAAGATTATACTACATATGTGGGTTATACTTTTACCCATGTGTTTCCCTATAATAAAATTGGTATTTTCAGTCATTATAAATTTAAAGCTTTTGAAACACATCAAAGTTTTTTCGCCTCTTTGATGCCACCGATCCTTTCGTTGTCGTTATCCATGTCGTGCGACGTTAGTGATAGGCGTGTGACGATGGTGATAGGCTGGCATATGTGCATTTCAATATAAAAAAGTCTTCGCCGTGTTCTTCTATGCCATCGATCCTTTTGTTGCCGCTATCCATGCCGTGTGACGATAGTGATGATTGTGTGACGATGGGGATAGGCTTATGAGCTGCAAAAGGGTGTTTGGTATTGATTCTATATTTGCAGTTCTGAATTTGGCTTGCATATATTTTGTGCTTATGCTTAAGCTGTGTAAAAATAAAAAGCTAAGTAGTGCGTATAGCTCGTATCTTAGCGGGGAAGCCACACCCCAAATGTGGTTGCAGCCATGGCGGGTGTTTCATATTTTTCTTGTATTTGTAGATCTAAGCCTTACTTTTTACTGTTTGAAACGCCAAACTACTTGAAATTGGCATATGACCTATGTATGCTATATTGTTTCTTCATTTATTATATTTGTATTAGTTTGGTATGGATGTAGCTGATTATATGTGTTCTTATTTAATCAGTAAAAAAATAAGAGGGTCCCGGTATACGTGTTTGCAATACTTGATTTTTATTGCAATTTGAGAACTTATGATTTAGCCAGAATATTATGCTTGCTATGTATTCTTTTAGATGTATCCTTCGAGTTCCATGGCTATTAGATACTATTGTTTCCCAAGAAGTTGCATAAGCATTAAATTAGTTTTGAAAAACTATGTTTATTTGATCCTTTGAAAAAATAAGAGGGCGCTGAAATATGCGTTTGATGTTGTTTATTGCAATTTGAAGTCATGGTATTTAGCCAGATTATTACGCTTGATGTGTATGATTTTAGATTTATCATATGAGTTTCATGGCTATTAGACCCTATTGTTTCCCAAGAAGTTGCATAGGCATTACATTAGTTTTGAAAAAATTGCCTTTATTGTCCTTTGATAATAGGAGGTGGAATATGCGTTTGATACTGTTTATTGCAATTTAAGTCGTGGTATTTAGTCACATTATTATACCTGTAGTATAGACGTCATGCGTTAGATAATGACTGATGTCGATGATCTTCTGCATTCATGTTCTTAACGACCATGGTTTACGCACGACTGTATTTTGGCGGGGCAGCCATAACCGGAATGTGGTTGCAGCCATGGTGGATCTGCATACGATATGTTCTTTGTCACTGCTTTAGCATTGTATTTTTAAAAAATATTACGAAGTAAATAATAGATGATGATGATGCTTTTCTGCGTTTGTGGTTTTTCCAGAACATAGTTTACTGAAGCCCGTGTCTTGGTTGGGAATCTGTTGGGTATGAATTTTTATAATTTTCAATATCTCAAAATAAGCTGAAGCAGTTGGATAAGAAATTATATATAGTACGCTACCATAGACCGGTGTAAGCTTTGGAACCTGTGTTTACGCTTATTGTTCAACAAAAGTCAACACGCAATATGGCGGGGCAGCACCACGTTGTGCTTGCAGCCAAGGCGGGTTACATACACTTTTATCCTTTCATGTAGGCGCGAATCTGGGTAGACGGCAATTATTGCAATGTGTTAAACATACGCTGTACGATTTGCTTAATGTTTCTGTGGTGGGTGAAACCTGTTTTCTTTTTTTTGCACATTTGTCATTGATCATGGTAGATGTAAGTGATTGTGATTTTGGCGAGGCAACACTGAAAAAGTGGTGTTTGAAGCCATGTACTATCGTGCAACACTTTTATTGCGCTTATAATGCACTTACCATATGCTTTGTTTGCTGATTGTTGTTTTGATGATAATTAATTGCGCTCGCTGACGCTTAAAGTATTCGCTAACACACATATTATTGTATTAGTGTGTTATATTAGCGTGGGTGATTATTTGTAACACATTCCTGTTTACGGACCCATTTTGCGTTTGTTGTTGGCGATGAAGATACTATTGCTTTTGTGCATTTTTCACTTTGTAACCACAATAAGTTGCTGGATCGTGAAGGCTGATGAGGTGTCATTTTATACACTTTTTCGAGGCCATTTAACCCCCAAAATCATGCAAATATGCCCAAATATTGTACTTAATCGTTTCTTTTTAATGTTTTAGCATTTAGGAAGTATATGGAGGAAAAGCATGTAACTTGGGCTCGATTCGGAGAGAAACTGGACAAAACACAACACTTCAAGCTTGTGACTTCGATTCTGACGCCTTCACCAAAAGTGCCCAGAAAGTGGAATTTTTTATTAAAGTTGTGACTTCTCAGGTCGTGGAGACGGTGTCAGAATTTACTCCTGACGCCATCAGGATTGAAGAGCGATGACGTCAACCCAAAGTGTGACGGCGTCACAATAGCCGACAAAGAGAAGCCCATGGAAGATTCGGCGGGCTGACGACGTCAGGAAACCCTAGTGACGTCGTCAAGATCGATTTTCTATATATACAAACCTTATTTTTCATATTTTGTGGTAGAAAAACGGGAGGAAACTTAGGAGAATTATTTTGCTGATACTTTGGTTGTTTTTTAGGGTTTTGTACTCATTGTGACTCCATGTTCAATTGAAGTGAAGTTCCTTTACCTTTTTAATCATTCAATAATTCCATGTGTTGTTTGATTAATTGTTTTTCGCTTTCAATTAACATGCTTGGCTAAATTTATATGTGTTTGCTTATTCTTGCATGAAACTTAGTTGTTAATCTCTTTTATCATTGCTTCTTATTAGTGGTGTGCGCGTTAGGCTTTAGAAAACTAGCTATTTGATCTTCATATCATAGCATAGTTGTATAGGGAAACACGATTAGGTTAGAGGATACCTGTGATTAGATCTTCATATCTAGATCACCTTGGGGTGGATTCTGAATTACGTATTTATTGTGTGTGAATTTACTATTGGACGTGAGCGGTGTCTATAGGTAACCACCGTCTAGGTTGTCACGTAGATAGCGGACTTGACCAACCCGCTGCTAAAATAGGGAATACTTACACATTTCAATAACAAGGGTGACAGGCAATAAAATCAGAGAAAACAACTAGGGAGTAGCGCATGATTAGGTAAACACGTTTGTTTAACCATACGAGTTTTTCCATCAATTTATTTTTTTGCATAATTAGGAGTAGTTTAATATAGTAGTTTAATCGACCCCCTCTTCAAACCCGAGATTTTACTTGCTTTCTAAAAAATATAAAAATACAAAAATAATCTTCCCTCAATCCTTAGACCTTAGTAAACATAGAATTCGAGCCTACCCAAATGATTCCCCTAAAGAACGATAACAACCTCCCGAGTCTTACCTATACTATAATATAAAGATTAGGTACTCTGCCTATGAGGGTTGTAAAACTTCTGCGTTGCAACCCACCGCATCAAGTTTTTGGCGCCGCTGCCGAGGAATAGTCTAGGTTTCGAATTCTATCTAGCTTAGGTCTACTCACTAGATTTCTATCAAGTGAGATTTTAATTTTTCCTTTTAGGTTAGCTTTCTAGTAGTCTATCTTTTCTTCGTTCCCTTTGTTTTGTAAAACTCCTCTTTTCGTTAACCATCATGGGAGACGAAAACCAACCCCGTACTTTAGGAGATTATTCCTGACCAAGCCACGAGGGTTGTCGAAAAACCATTGAGCTCCCCTAATGGAACGATGTGGTGCCTCTGCGATCCGACACCATCCGATTGGTGCAAAACGTATGTGCATTCCACGGACCCCGGTCCGAAGATCCAAATCAACACCTTAAGGATTTTCTAAAACTTGTGGACTCACTTGGCCTTAGTGTTAAAAATAGGGAAAGAACGCGACTGCGCTTATTTTAATTTTCCTTTCGCGATCAAGCTAGCAATTGGCTTAAACGTCTACCCGCGGGATCCATCTCCACTTGGGAGGATCTCACTACCCATTTCCTTGCTCAGTTTTTCCCACCGGGAATAACTACCAAACTTAGAAATGACATCTTGATGTTCCAACAACATCAAGGTGAGTCTCTTTCCAAGGCATGGACTCTGTTATCCTAGTCTAATCCATATCACAACCTTGCAACAACAATACTACACGAAAATAAGAAGAAAAGAGAAGAGGAATTTTAGAGAGAGAAAGGTGGATGATTATACTTGTAAATATGAAAAATACAAGAATGACTAACACCCTCTCCATGCTATGGAGAGGTTTATTTATAGTCCCATTCCTTAACATAGGCATATGGGCTTTCCTTGGGCCGGGATTGGTGTTTGAATGGGCTTAAGGCCCAAAACATGGACAATATTAGAATATAGTCCTAGCCGGTAAAACTCGACTAACCTATTACAAACTAAGACCAACATTTGCTAAGATGACCAAATACATTCTTGTTAGACTTTAATAATTCTAAGGCTAGCAATCTCCCCTAATGTAGAGGTTATCTTCATATGACGTTGAGCTTTGCCTTCTTCGGTCTTGGGTCTTCGTCTTTTCTTGTTTGTAATGGGCTTGTTCCTTCATGCTTTTGTGATCTTGATCTGGAGCCTTCGTCTTTTGACTTTGAGTTCATGAGATCTTTAATCTTGCATCATCATCTTTGTCTTGAATCATCATGATTTGACATTCTTGATGATCTTGTGCTTTTGACCGACATGCTCATACTTGTCTTGAAAGCTCGCAATCTCCTCTTCTTCATCAAGGCTAACAATCTCCCCTATCGAGCAATTCTCGTTTGACTTTGAAGATCTTTGATGATATTGAGGAAGTTCGTGATTATCAGAGTTGCGGAATAGTATTATGACATGAACTTGAGATTTCTGACCGAATACATTCCTTTAGCTTTGATGCAGAATGTTTTTTAGGCTTGAGTACGAGCATGTGTCTTTGACGAAGCTGGAGTGAGGTAGTAATGCCATCGACTTATCCTGCATTTATAAGGGTCAGGAATAAACAGTAGATATGGACGAATCATGTCTTTGTTATTCATCGAAGTTCGGTTACTTTTAACCTCCGGTTTCGTGAGGACCGTTTTATAGTATGAATACTGTACATGTGATCAGGTTGATTAATTATAAGAATCTCCTTAACAGGATTTCCAGCTCGAAGCGTAAGATCATCTAACGCATATGCATTAGATTCACCGTGCTTGCTAGTATCTCATTACCGGACACCTCAAAGCAGGCTGCCTCACTAATAGTATTACTACTAATCGAATGGTAAGAGTGAATCAGTTACTTACTATCTTAATATTTGAGTCATCAATTCATTTACTGGACCAAATTCGATATCCAGTTGACACAAGCCTGATTCATATAAAATCTCGCAAGTCACCTATCGCAATGCTGTTTGATGTTGACACTGGAAGGATTTCCATTCGTCACTGTGAAATACTAAAGATTATCACTCTGAATGTTCTGGCAAGATCACAAGGATAATGCGTAGGACTCTTTGTTATCACTTGTTTTCTTATTGATGAACAACAAGTGTTTTACCTGATTTGTATCCTAATGAGATTTATATATTTGATCTCTTTTGGCTCTAGACTCGATTTGTGCACTTTGGTTTTAGTGATCGAAGGCTGGAGCTGTCTGCCACCTTTTCAATATCAACTAACTCAGAGTGAGAAAGTTAATAGATAACGTGTTAATCTTCGTGACAAATGAGACAAGTATTTTTAAGAGAAACTTGAATGGTTGGGAATAGTTGTGCATTGCATCACTGGGTACATGACGGCTTTCTTCAATACCAGAAATCATCTTTGTGATTCTGATAGATTATGTATTGACTCGGCTTCTGCCTAAAGTTGTGTGGAGGGCTTCTTTCTTTTCACCCTTTATCTATGCATTTCTTTTTCATTCTTCAACCCCTTCAATGTTTACCAAGACGTCATCACTACCTACATGCTATGATTGTTCCGGTGATAACTCATGCCTTATTCAACATTATTCCCTTATTCTCATTCATCTCCAATCATACCTAAAGACTTCTAATTTCAATATGGAATGTCCATGGGTAAATACCTCCAGTTCTAGTTGGATCATAGCACCAATACCTAACATTAACCACCTTATGACATCATCGACGTTGATAAGTGTTTAATTACACATACCATTTTTTATATTAAGCGAACTTAAAAGAATAAAAACATACCAAAAATACATTGCATTTGTATGTTTTGCTTTTGTATTGTGCAGGATACGGATATTCAAGAAAAAGAGCAAAAAGAGAACCAAAAACAAACAAATCCAAGCACGGAGTGGAAAAGGCAAAGTCAAAAGTCATCAAAATGAAGAAAATACAACTTGAGGGGCTAAAACTGCCAAATCTAAAGTTGTATTACAAAGTTATAAGAAAGGAGGGACCAAAGTTGCAAACCGGGTAGAGATTACATTTAAGTTATACAACTTGAGGGGACCAAACTGCAATTCCCATAAAAGTCTTCTTTCCGCCCAACAACACCCAGTACAAATGGGTATGTCGTCCCTTTCTTTCTTCCCTGCAAAACACTTCTCTCTTCTAGCCAAAATCGATTTCATCCTACCCTATACCCCCCCAGCTGTATAAAGTCCTGTTGGCAATCCCTCTCCGTTCCCAAAGCATTTCGTATGGCTGAGATTGTCTCCAAAGAAGCTCAAAAGAAATCAAAGGCTAGGATTTGCTTTAGACTCTCCTCACACAACAAGCACACTTGTTTTTATCTCTCCAAAGAAGCACAAGCTGCAAGAGGAGAACTTTCGGCTATAAATACGAGCCTTTTGGAAGCCTTTGAGGCAAACTATAGTTTTTTTAATATACTTAGTTTTATCAACTGTCATTTACAGTTTTTTACTTCCAGCTTTGTAACTCTTTCAAGTTTTAATGCAAGTTTGAAGTTTTTAAAGTCAATTTACAATACCAGTGTTAAGTTTCTTAATCATATTGTTTTGTGTTTAAAAAGTTCTCATCACAGCTTACTCATACGTGTTTTCATTAAGTAAAATAAAAAGTTAAGTAGTTAAGAGAAATCATAAGTATCACTCTCAAATATACCACAGCTTAGGTTTTGGATGATAAGCCAGTTCTGGATGGGCTTATGGACTCTCACTAGCTTGTTTTATACAAGCTAGAGCTTGTAGATTCTCTGTTTGACCCTGTTTTGAGCAAGGGTGTTGTAAGTTTTTCTTTTCCTTATTGTTCTTATTTTCTGCAGAACTGTTTTAAGTGCTTATTTTGCTTATTTGCTAGTGAAAAGTGTTTGTATTATTTTTATTTTGTACTGATAGTCACTGGTTAAATTGGTAAGTTTTAAGTTAGTACTGTAGTTCACTTTTGGAGCAGTTTAACTTTTAAAGCTCCCAGTACTAACTCCCCGGTAGTACTGTGCTAGTTCATTTTTTCTTGGTTTTCAAAGGTTTGCAGTACTAACTCAGCTTAGCAGTACTAACTCCAAGTTAGTATGGTTAGTTAAACTATTTACTTGGTGGGCATTTTAGCTTATCTGCCTTATTATTTCAACTTATTTATGATTTCTTTGTTTTTTTAAAGTTGATTAAGCCTATTTAGTTTACTGTCTTCAGTAGGAAATACTTATTTGCCTTTTCAAAATAATTTAAGAGTTTATCAATTTTAGTTTTCTAGCTTATTTATCATTTTAGTTTATTCTAGTTGCTTATTCCAATTACTAAGTGCTTATTAAGGTTAGGTGAACTTCTGTTTTAGCTTGTTTGCTTATTTATTAATTCTTTAAGTCTTGTTAGCCTAGCAGTACTAACCTTAAGCTAACAGTACTAACTTTAGCCTAGCAGTACTAACTCCAAGTTAGTACTGGTAGTTAAAACTGTTAGTACTGTTGTTAGTACTGTTGTGTTTATCTTGTTAAATTTAGCTTAATTGCTTTTTGTATTTGCTTATTTAGAGTTAGTTTAGCTTATTAGATTTGTCTTAAGTTTATTTGAGCTTATTTGTGCCTTAGTTTAAAGTTTTAAAGTGTTTTTGTCATTCCTAGTTTTTATTCTTGTTCCAGCTTATGCTCCTTGCTATTTTTATGTGCTTTTGCTTATTTTTATTAGTTTTAGTGCCCAATCATTCCTTGTGACATTCAAACACAAATCATCAATCGTCTTGCGATTTTCCATCTCTAGCCTCGTTGGGACATAACGACCCGGGAACACTCTGTACTGCTTCCGGTTTCTTTGATTTTGTGGGTCCTGATCCTTGTTATATATTTATATATGTTTATGTTTATTTATGTATAATAAGGTGTAAGTTCATACCAGAACCATATATCTAAGACTAGTAAGAATATTATAGAAAAGGCTAAAACTGTTAGGCCTATTGCTCCTATCATTGAAGAATGGGACACTGATAGTGATAATGATAGTGTGTTTAGACCTAAATCTGATCAGACAAAACCAAAGTTTACTAAAATCAATTTTGTCAAATCTGGTGAGAATGTGAAATCTGTTAATAAGGAAAACACATATAGGCAAGTAGAGTATCTTAGGAAAAGTCAAAGTCCTAGGGATAATAGAAGAAACTAGAATGGGATGATGACTCAGAAACTAGGGAATGGTTTTGAGTTTATAAAGAAAGCTTGTTTTGTATGTGGGAGTTTCAACCATTTAATCAAAGACTGTAATTTTCATGACAATAAAATGGTAGAAAAACCAGTGTTGAATAATAAGGGAAGGGTTACTAGTCAAAGGGAAATTAGACCAGTATGGAACAATACTCAGAGGGTGAACCATAAAAATAAATTTACTCACCCACATCCTAAAAGGAATTTTGTTCCAACAGCAGTTGCAACAAAGTCAGGACAAGTGCCAGTTAATGCTGCTAAGCAAAGCTCTCCAAGAGCAGTAGCATCAATTAGTACTGCCAGGCCTGTTAATACTGCTGCCCCTAAACCAAAAGTGAATGATGCATTACCCACAACTTACTCTTATTTTAAAGCACATTCACCAGTAAGAAGGGCTTTTAACCAAAAATCAGCAGCTAAAACCAATAATTTTAATAAAAAAGTTAATACTGCTAGGGTTAACAATGTAACTACTGCTGGGTCAAAAGCAGTAGTTAGTGCTGCTGAGGGAAATGGGGAAAATGCTGTTAAGTCCTCAGCATGCTGGATTTGGAGACCAATAGGAAATGTTATTGACCATACCTCCAAAGACAGTGGATCATACATGCTTAAAAGATTTGACTATGTTGATCTACAAGGCAGACTCAAGTCAGTAATGGCTTGGGTCCCCAAGAGAAACTAATTCTCTTATTTTGAGTGCAGGGTAATCCACAATATACTTTATAGGATCAAGGGATTTTTGACAGTGGATGCTCCAGGCATATGACAGGAAACAAGTCCTTCCTTACAGATTATCAAGAGATTGATGGTGGATTTGTTGCATTTGCAGGAAGTCCTAAAGGAGGTAAAATTACTGGTAAAGGTAAAATTAGGACTGGGAAATTAGACTTTGAAGATGTATACTTTGTAAAGGAACTTAAGTTTAACCTTTTCTCTGTCTCACAAATGTGTGACAAGAAAAACAGTGTTCTTTTCACTGAGACTGAATGTCTTGTTCTATCTCCTGACTTTAAGCTACTTGATGAAAGTCAAGTCTTGCTTAAAGTTCCCAGACAGAACAACATGTACAGTTTTGATCTAAAGAATGTTGTTCCTTCAGGAGGTTTGACTTGTTTATTTGCAAAGGCTACAATAGATGAGTCTAATTTATGGCATAGGAGGCTTGGTCATATAAACTTTAAAACTATGAACAAACTTGTGAGGGGAAACCTTGTAAGAGGTTTGCCTTCAAAGCTTTTTGAAAATGACCATACTTGTGTTGCTTGTCAGAAGGGAAAGCAACACAAAGCCTCTTGTAAGACCAAGCTTGTGAGCTCTATCAGCCAACCCTTACAAATGTTGCATATGGACTTATTTGGGCCAACATTTGTAAGGAGTATCAATCACAAGATATATTGCCTTGTTGTCACTGATGACTATAGTAGGTTTAGTTGGGTTTTCTTTTTGGCCACTAAGGATGAGACTAGTGGGATCCTTAAAACTTTTATAACTGGCATAGAAAACCAAATAAATCATAAGGTTAAAATCATCAGATGTGACAATGGAACTGAGTTTAAAAATAATGACATGAATCAGTTCTGTGGGATGAAAGGGATTAAGAGGGAGTTTAACAATCAACAATATTGCATAAAAACTAAATATCTAATGGAATGAAACTAAGTTACAATACCAATATAGAGAGATTAAAGAATAGAAACGATCAAACCAGACACCAAGATTTATAGTGTTCGGCTACGAAGCTCCTCTGCGTTCTACTCCCTCTCCGAGTACTCCATCGAGATTTCACTATGTCAACAGCTCCCTTTATGCGGAAAAAAAACCATTTACAGTCGCTTTACTTTTTCCGACCTCAATATAGATGATCGAGTCACTAATCTTAGCTAGAACCAATCTAAGACTTCATACTAAGTCTTTAACACTCACAAGATATATTACTCTTGGTTTAGACACTTATATCCAAATCACAAATACACAATTTACACAATGGATCTACACACACATCCACTTTACACAATTACACAAGTTAATATAATGAGACTTGTGTTTATTGAGGAGGAAGAAGGAGATCTACTTATTTAATAATTCGTAGTGGTGAATACGATTGTTCTTCTCTTGCACTTGATTAGAAGAAGAAGGGAGGAAGAAAGAATTAATCACAAGATCAAGGTATGTTAGTGATTAAGATATGTGTTTTAGAAAGAAAGAAAGAAGAGAGAAAAATAGATCTGAGAAAATTCATGGCAAGAGGTTCTGTTTTTCAGATGGGGTGGCCTAGTATTTATAGGAGACAAAAAATGCCTTGGTGTGGCGCGGTCCGGCGTCCTTATTAATTAGGGGGGCCGCCAGGCCTATAAGGGGGCCGCCGTAGACTACGCTCCTCTTTTTGTCTTTTTGTGGGGAAGGTGTTATCTGTTTTAGTAATTACATTTTGGGGGAATATTCTCGTTTCCAATTTATTATTCTTTATAATACATTTCTTTTTTTAAAATAAATTTTTGTTTTTCTATATTTTTATAAAAACACTTTTGTAATAAATGTAAGGTTTAAGAAAAAATACTTTTTAATCACTAATCATGTTTAATGATTTGTTTATCCATACCTTAAGTGATTAATCTTCTAAAATAGGATTAGGGTAATAATATTATACATAGTTTTATTTTTATCGTAAACTATTTTTTTATTTTCGTTATTATCAAAAATCGAGGGTTCGAAATCTATACATTACATTTCTTAGACATTATTTGCTGATTATACAATTCCCCCTTTTGATGATGAACAAAAATATAAAACTCATTTAGTATAAAAACTTAGAGGGTTTATTTAAATTACTAATGAGTTTAATTCCATTTCTCCCCCTTTTTGTCAATCTATAAAGGTATGATCGTTGAATTGTAATAGATGAGAATAGAAATCGCACGATTAATAAGTTCCTTGATTGTATGATCCCCTCGTTCGGGCACCATGGGAACGATCTTACGATATTTCGTTTGCTACAAAACAAGGTTTAGAAGTATAAGCTACAAGACAAAATATCTTTCAAGTTTAAAAAATTGTATTTAATTTAACAAAGAAGAGTTTCATACCACCAACATAAACTCTACATTAGCACAACCAACTAATATATTCAAGCATAAAACTAGGAACTAATACAAGGATAAAGAGACTGAATACTTCATAAGTTTAAATGACTTCATGATTATAGAGAATGACTTTTTTAAAAAAAATGTCTTTGGATTTTCCATTATTAAGCCATTTGAAAAGGGTCTATGGTGGAGGTGGAAAATGGGTTGTGAAGGCGGTGGTTAGAAGATACTCGAGATGAGCAAACATAATGTTCATTTCATTCCTCGAAGGTTCAATGGAGTTTACGGTTGTGGAAATAATAAAATAAAGTTGATCCATGAATCGTCATGTAATTTAGTATAGTGGATGTCCCATGATAAGAGGTTGATGTGGTGGTGGTGATGGTGAAGGTAGGGATTGAGAGATTTTCAAGGCGGTGTGATTGGTGATAGTGATGGAGTGATATCCAAAGAAGGAAGGCTTTAAAGTGGTTGAGGGTTTAAAGGTCTAGGAGGGACATCCAAGATGTTCTCAAGCAAAGGGTTCAAAGGTTGAGGAGAGGTTGGTTCATTTGAGGATGGAGGTAAAATTTGAAGTTTTGATTAAAAAGAAGAAGATGTATTATCTTGGCTTGAGGAGGTTTGATTTGTGGATGGAGTTTTGGATGGTGCATTTGGAGGAGTTGGAGATGAAGAAGTGGTGGTAGGAGAAGGTGTAGTGGTGCTTCTTCATCACCTAGTGATGTTAACAAATAGTTGTCTATGCAAGGGACTTATGGTTAATTTGATCTTTTGGAAGGGTTTGAAGAAGAGCATTGGTGGAATTCATGGTAGAGTTTAGTTGAGGAAGATGATGGTAGAGGAGAGTTCATGATTTAAGGTGGAAGAGATGGATTGAAGAAGTAAGGCATGGGGTTTGAGGGTTAGAAGATTCCAAAATGTGTTTGTCAAATTGCAGAAATAATAGCTCTTGCCCTAGGATGGGATAGTGGTCAACTACACAGAAATTCAGAAGGTCATAGTAGAAGAATTTGTGACCTCTGATGGCGGTCCCTCAATTACCTGGCGGTCCCATATATATTGGGGGCCGCCTAGTATTTAAGGGGCCGTTTTCTGGAGACAAAAAATTTCCTAGATTTTCCTAAAATGCTGTATTTAAAGAATTTCTAAATTCCCCTTTTTTAGTTAATTCTATTTCATCATGAATTATCTAATACTCATTATCTAATTTCATAATATCAACTATCATGAGTTATATAGGGAAAGCATGCGTAAGCAACATTTATCAAAGATATGGCATGCATAATATCATTAATTTATCAAGAGTTTCAAGGGCATGCAAGCAATGTTTAGGTTGATAAAATTATATTGATCCTCATGGCATCTAAGTTTGACCATACTAAATACTAAGTTACTAATAAGTAGCATAAGATTAAACATCTAATCATAATGGATTAGTAAATAATATAGATAATAATTGTCATAAAGCAATTTACTCATTAGCTAACTTCCTCATATTTCTCCTCAACAATCTAAGGCTTTTTTTTGATTGACCTTTTCCACCACGTTGTTATCTCTTAAATTTGGCACTCTGACGGATTGAGGATTTTGGTTTGGCGGGTGTAAAAAGGTTCCATGTTTTGGTCGACATTAGATGGGTTTTGAAAAACTTGAGGAAGTTGATTGGTTAAGGAATTTACATAACGAATGGGGGAAGGAGTGCTTAGAAGCGAGGTTCCTTTGTCTTTCCATTGTCATCTTCCATCATTGAGATGAGATGAGGTATGGTTGATCGTAGGTAGGAATGACGATGAAGTAGGTAATGACGATTCTTTTTGCCACGATCCTTCTTGGTTTTTTCGCTCTTGTTGAGCGACAGAGGATTCATGAATCGATCGTATTTTTTCGTACAATACCATAAGACTCGTTGTACAACTCGGGATATTCATTCATGATGAATTTAAACAAGGAGTTAATAGCATACCATAGGGTAGAATAACCCTAGCCTTGCTTCAGTGCACCCACCTTCTTTGTTTTGCCATTAATAGGAGGATTGTATCTTTTGGGCTGTTACGGCCTCAGTAAAAGCATAAAACAAAGACACGCAGGAACATGATCCCAATTACCCCTAGACATAAATAGGTTTTCAGATGATTTTCCTCTATAAGGTTTCAAAGTTGTAGATTTCTACGAGTGGATAATTTGATAATCAATGAACATCAATCTCTCTTCAGGAACGGATGCGACGGACTTGACCTTCTCGATCAATTTGAATAGACGAAATGATGTCCTCGATGGAAGGAGGGTTGGTTTGATATGGGACCTTGAAGGGATATCATATGACCAACTCAATTCATAGTCTCCACATATCGTATAATGCACACACGCTCCTTCATCAGGGAGCGTCAGCATTTAAGCAAAAATTTTCAAGAGAGTAGGAGAAGAGTTGATTATTGATTGTGACAATTTCGACAAACATTTGACTTATCGGAATACTTAAAACGATCATTGATATAAAATCGAGAATAAAACGACGGACATACTTGTTCATTCGATTTCAATAAGACACTCAAAACTCGACAAAATGAAACATAGACCGAAAATAGTTGTAGAATCGTAAAGTTATCAGAAAACCACCCGACCCTCTATGATGTGTAACGTTCTTCAAGGTTTCTTAGTTATTTAATAATTGATTTTTTTCTATTGGGTGAGAACGGGAATTTCATGTGCTTATAGGGATATAGTGTTTGTATTTTTGTAATCTTCAGAAGATTTTCGAGGCATGATTTCCAGAAGAGAATGATATTCTCTTTTTATTACGTTTCAATGTCATTTTTCATGAGCAATGTTTGCTAGTGTGGGCGTGCCTAAATGTAACAAACTGTTGAGTACGATTAACTCGGCCTAAATTTAAATCATAAGGAGTTAACCAAACGTCCTTAGTTTAATTTTAATCAACCAAACAGTAAAAAAACATATAATATGAATTTATGTATTAAATAATTTGTTCAATGAGATACATTATGCATGTGTTTGAATATATTTTTAGGTTGTATTGTCAATGCATAACACCAATTTTATTGTGTTCTAACGTGAGTGATTTTGAAAACTAAATTGAGGTTTTGGTTCAAAAATCAATTTTTCATTTAATCATTCATAATGTATGCAATCTATGTCTCGGGAAGATATTTGTTGTACATTGTATCCTAGTAGTCTTTATCAATACAAATTGAAGAAAATCAAAAATCCAATTTCAATTTTTGTGTTCTTATGAAACCCTAGACTCAAATTGGAAGAAATAGATGAAATAATTACAATTGATAATCTTTGTGATGTTAGGATTGATTATTATTGTGATTTGATCATTTAATGATGTTTTAATGGTTGGGATTTGAGTTTGGCTGGGTTTGTTATGTGTGTTCGTCAATGGCAGCCAGTAATGAGTGTTTGATTTGTGTTTTGGAAAAAATTTTGTTTAGAGTTCCATATTATGGTTGCTGATGGGCGGTTCCTATTCCTGGCGGTCCTAAATATATTGGGGGACCGCCTATGGTATGGGGGACGCCCTCAGTAGAGGGTTTTTGACTTGAGTTTTTGACAAAAATTTAACAAAGAGGAGTGACATTTTAACTTGCATTTCATGAATTAAAAATGCTTAAAGTACTTTGGATAAAGTATTTAAGTTGTCACGACACGAAGTGGAACACTGACTAGAATCGAAACTAGAAGAAGGAGAAGCGGACACATAAGGTTTATGGAATGTGTTCCATCATTCCTAAACCAAGACGTAGATAGTTAAACGATTCACGTTTAAGGGGTTTTGTAAGAATGTCAGCAATGTTGTCGACGGATGGCACTTTTCCGATTGAGATATGTCCTTTCTGGACATTATCACGAAGAAAGTGGTGATGAATTTTGATGTGTTTGGTTCGAGAATGTTGCACTGGGTTTTTGCTAAGGTAAATCGCGCCTTTATTGTCGCACATGATCGGGACGACGTCGAGTCAAACGTCATAGTCGATAAGAGATTTTTTCATCCATAATGCTTGTTGACATGCCTTTCCGGTGCTTACGTATTCGGCTTCGGTAGTGGATATAGCAAGAGCGGTTTGTTTCTTCGAGAACCAAGATGTCAAACAACATCCCACGAATATACAAATACCGATAGTGCTCTTTCGATCTACATAATCTCCCGCATGATCAGAGTCGGCATATACTACTGTTTCTATACCGGTCCCCTTAGGATACCATAATCCTAAGTGCGTAGTGCCTTTAATGTATCGGAAGATACGTTTAACCGCTTCAAGGTGAGAGGTTTTGGTAGCCTCTTGGAAGCGGGCACAAAGGCAGACACTAAACATGATATCGGGCCTACTTTCTGTTAGGTATAATAAACTACCGATCATGCCTCGATACTTGGTACTATCTACGGACTCACACTCTTCGTCTTTCGTGAGTTTGGTATCGGAGGACATGGGGGTTTTCATTGGTTTAGATTCTTCTAAGCCAAATTTCTTAAGAATTTCTTTAATATATTTAGATTGATTAAAGAAGATTCCATCTTCCATTTGTTTTATTTGTAGTCCAAGGAAGAAGTTAAGTTCGCCCATCATGCTCATCTCGAACTCGTCACGCATGATTTTGGCAAATTCATCACACATGTCTTGACAAGTCGAATCGAATATGATGTCACCGACATATATTTGAACGATGATGAGGTTTGAACTTCTCTTCTTAGTAAAAAGAGTGTTACCTTCCATTCCTATTTTTTATTCATGTTTAATAAGGAAAGCTTTTAATCTATCATACCA